>JAOCPT020826413.1:0-15588 GCA_026546935.2 Palythoa grandiflora
CCTCACAATAATTATCTGGCTAACAACAGCAACTTTTGAATTGAAATTGCAGGGACTGGTAATCAGAAGGTTGCAGGTTCGATTCCTGTCAGTGACTCAGAATTTTTTCTGAGAACTCAACTTAAGAAATGCTTTCTGTCTAACTTGATAACTAAGTTGCAAACTTGGGAAAAGGTTCGTTACTGAAAAGATCCAGTTTGTTCTTATTTTTCAGGTGATTTTAGCTTCAAAGTTCTAATTATGTCTGTTGTTAGTTCAAAAAAATAATTTTACTAAAAAAACATAACTTTTTAAAATAATGTGAGTATATATATATTTACATATATAATTTTATATGTTGAAAATGTATCCCAGTTATCAGCAAACACTATTTAGAAACAAAGACAATGAATAGCATTTTTCTCAATTTTAAAAGAAATTTTGAGCTACCTGCTACTCTTAAAAATAAATCAATCCAATATATTGTTTTGTTGTTTTTTATTCTGATTAAGACAAAGAAAAATCAATAAATCTAGATGAAAAAAGTAAGAAAGATATTGCTAGTGAAAATGTTATCTTCCAAGATAAAAGACAATGAAAAGTTGGTGAAAATGCAAAAGATTCAATTATTGAATTTTTTATTGAACTCATCCACTGCATTTTTTCAGCTGCTATCTTTTAATAATAACCACAGCCTCTTTCTGATCAAAATGATTCAGAAATCTCTTTCATCTCTCTAAAATTAGAATTTTATCCTAGTTTTGAGCTGTATACTAGGTTTTAGACTGGAAAGAAAGCGGTTAGTATAAATTTTCGTTATATAAAAAGAAAAACATTTGGCCTATTTCTCTTGGTGATTAAATTATCTTATCAAACATCTGGATGTTTGCCAAGCAAATTACCTCCAGTGACAACTGCGAAAACATCCCATTGCCTTCAAACTCCTGAACTAAATCTTCGCAGGTTTCTTCATTCCCATAAATTCCATTACAGCCTTAAAATTTTAAAAAAAGAAAGCAAATGTTAATAATCGTGTTTAATATGTAAAGCTAAGGGCTATTTCGAGATTATGGAACTATGAATCTATTTGAATATGCTTTGAAAGCCAGTGTGACGCAAACAACAACGCTCTCGTCATGCAATCCATATGAGAGTTTGAAACGATTTAACTCGCTAGAAAAAAACAACTACAGGTTCTATTTTGAGCGAAATAAAACTTAGAATCTCAATAAACACAAAAAACCAAGCTATATTTAGCTTTCCTCAAGGCGAAATAAAATTGAAATGGGATAGTATCATTTAAATGCATGGACTTCGTCCGTCACGCTTCGTAAAACATTAAACAGTGTTTGACTCGCAATAAGAAAATTTTCATGGTGTGAGCCAAACCACTTTTTAATCTCGTCAGTAACTTGTCACGATGTTTTAACTCATAACGAAACATTTGCCTTTTGGCAAAGAAGGCTGGAAAAGGTTCTTGAACAATAATCTATTATTATTCAAATTCGTTCAGTCTTTGGCACCTAGCAAAGCAAACGCCTTCGATAAATCCGTGTCGGCAATATAACACACGTCAACATGTTGCATTGATCATACTAGGTAGCAGAGATAAAATTTCGTCGTTACTTTTTTAGGTCTTTTAGTAATTCAAATCTACATTAAAATCCTATTTCTTACTGTCGGCTAATTTCCTTACGTGATTTTAAAGAAACTACAAAGGATCTTTTTCCCTTTGTCTCGGGAGAAATAAATTTGAGCTGTGAGACTTAGAATAGAGATCCTTGTAAAATTTCGTAACGCAACGAAAATGCCCGAGGGCATGATGGCTTCAGTTTTCTTATGAATTCCAGAACACAATTATCTCCCGTAGAAATGTTCCTAAGAGAGACGAAGTTGCTAACTTCAGAGCTTGCACAACAAATGGTACAATTTAAAATACAAGCCAAGCTTATTTAAAAATGACAAAAACAACACGATATCTTTTGAGTTTCAGAATATCACGTTTTCTGCGGGAAAGCTGACATGAATGTCTCTTGTATTCCGGATTTGATTGCTAACAGGGCTTTAGCTCTCAAATTTTCTTAAGGAAAAATGGATACAATTAAAAGAGCATCAAAGAATACGATTTTAATTTCAATATACAAAACAGCCTCACCGCCTACCGATATGGCAAGACGATGAGATCAAAAGGAAACTGGAAAGTTTGTTCGGACCAGGTTGATCAATTCTCCCCTAGGGCATCAGAAACATCAAGTTTTTTTTAATAGCTGCTGTTTAAAAGAACAAAACTTAGCGGGCATTTGGTTTAAATTAACGAAGAATGTGAAGGGACTTCGCGCACAAGTTACACTTATTCTTCCGAAAACAATATTCATTTTGCTCTCATCAAAACACTCGACTCCCGCTGACTGAGAAATTTTCAAGCTTGCGCGAAACAAAGAAACTAAACCCGGTCACCAGTTAAACGCTTGACATCGAATTTGAGAAAGGTAAACAGTTTTGAACGATTCAGCCGAGGCTGCCGGTAAAATTTCGGCTTTCGCACGTCGGGGAAACTACTAGAAAGCAATAACAACTTCCATCGATAGAAATGAAAAGAATATAATCGTTTAGCATTCATTAAAGCGCGCAAGCTCACTTCGTTTCCCCAACACGCAAGATGGAACTTTTGTCGAAAAAAATTGTGATTTCTTTGAGAGTTCTCGCTGATTTGGGACAAATCGAAGTTTAATTTAATGCTGACCTGTGCGTTGAATTTGCGTGAGCGAAGCCAACACTTCGTTGGTCGATTTCTGCGTGACACCAACTTTGCATGAAAAGTAGTTGATAATATGCGAGGTGTGAACTGGCTGCGCCGACAGGCTTTAGAAATAAACACAGAAAATAGAAATAGACTGTCTGCACGTTTTGTGTTCGTGAACAGAGGTCTTTATCAATTCCGGGTAAAAAATATACACAAACCAATCCCGAATCGATCTTCTTTCACATTCAAGACAACTTGAATTGAACACAACGCTTTTAAAATTTTCAGTGAAGAATGCCAACTTGTGTCTTTAGCGTCTGACCAAACACATACCTATTTTAGCTCTTCCACAGTCAAAATCTTTGAACTTCGACAAGTTTCAGCACGAACTGACAAAAGTTTCACCATAACTTAAAAACGCTTTTTAATTGCCCTCCAATTCGAACCCTTGATTGCTATATTCGTCAAACTGCTTGTAAAAGCGGACAGACAAAAGTTGATGGCGTTGCAGCTATAGTCCGCTTTAAGGCTTAGCATGTCCGACACATCTCGTGTCACTCCAAAAGGGCTTGCGTTACTGCTTCTTAATAATAGGAGCAGAGTTCACCAACTAAATATGGAACACTTGAATATTCCTGTACCTCGACGAATTCGTGAAAGGTTAGAAAAAGAAATTCCTGATACAAAGCGCGAGAAAGCGACGTGTTAATCGTCCGTGCGAGTGAAATCCACGAACGGCAAATCCTTGTTCATTTCGAAAGTCGCACACGCAAAATGAAATGCTGCATCGTTCCACTCACGAAATTGAATAGAAAATATTCACCGGAAGAAATTCGGTAAAATCAAAACTATTTCAGTCTCAGTACTAAACAAGGCGCAAGGGAAACTCGATACGTTTGCAATATTTGGTTATTCAAAGCTCAAGTGATCGCAATGTAAAAAGCAAACAAGTGTTTTCACAAAGCACATATAAAATACGAGGTTATCTTTGTTGTGCCTTTAGTACGAGAGGGCAATCACATAATCAGTGACCTTTCTGCCCTTTCGTAGCTAAACATTTGTAAATCGGCGGAGGATATCCTCTACTACAAATTTCATTTTCACTGGCCCTGATTTTGCTCTGCTTAAACAAACCGAGGTTCCTTCGACAGACTTGAAGATTATAACAGCGCGGTGGCGACTTTCACCACTCACAAAAACACGAAATGTTAAAAAACTAGTTTAAAACTTTGATTACAGTTGATATTAGTGAAATAATTGTATATTGTCCTCGGGAAAGAGTTCGACGAAAAAGGCATTTATAAATGTTGGAGCTAAAAATATGCTTCGTAGTTTTATCAAAATCAAAAGCAAGATACTGCCCCCCAACAATGTATTTCGACGCACTCAATCCCACATGGAAAGTTCAAACTCTTACTTGGAAAGTACAACTCAGGAAGAACCAGGCAAACTCAAAATCAACTCTTACCTTGGAAGAAACTTTTTGCCCTCAAGTAGCTCACTGTTAACCTCAGAATAGAAATTTTATCCAATTTCGTGACAATCTCTTCTGGGAAAGGCAACAAACGGGCGAGATTATCCAACTCTGCATTCAGACGATCGCGATGTCTCTTCGATGGGTTACCGGGCCTGTATCACATTCACGACAAATACAAAAGCCAACAAGGCTAAAATTAGTTTCTAAATATGTTTTATTTAAACTTAAAATTGCGAAAATGCAGTCGTTTACAAGACGTAAGGTGAGAACAACATCCAAACATAACACAGCAACGAGTGAACGGCGAACAATTGTTTCTCACCAACTCACGTACATCTCCCAGAAGCACGAACAGCAAATTACACTTACCCCGTCGCTTTCTTCTTCCTCTTCAGTTTGTTATTGGAGTTCATATCTTGCATGTTGAGTTCGTCCAGGATTGCGGCGTTACAGAACCTCTGGTGTTATGAACTTCAACTGCCAAGCGTCGACCCAAATACTCTTGAATGGTAAGGCAGCTTCTCTCTCAGCGCCAGCCTTCCAGCCATAAAAAATAATGAAATCCAAATTTCCCCTCTTGTCGTTTTCCGTGCGTCACGAATTTTATTTTCCTGCCAAAATCAAGCACGGCAAATGTCAGGGCCGATTTTTCATGAAAACTAGTACACACTATTTTGTGTTGGACCACAGAAGCCCAAAATGTTCGATACGCAGCCAAGACGAATGGGGCGAAATGTGGAGTTGATTGACAAGGCGGTTCAGACTGTGTATTAATCAATGTGTTAGCAGAGAGAGAGAGCAACCACACGCCATTGGCTCACGCCAAGAGACAGACACGATAATTGGTTTGTTTGTAATTCGACTTCAGTAATTTATGCAATATTTACTACTCGATATTTCAAGCTGGGGAACTTCAATATTTTAAAGGCAAAGCTTGGAACATCCGCGGTCGAAGGAGAGTTGTATTTGTTCATTAATCACTAAAAAAATCATTTCACTGTGCGAAAATGGCTCTTTGATTTGATCGAGGTCTTTGGTAATGGCGGACTGTTTTGCCCACGACACGTGAGTTAACATGCTAATGACCTGCTATCACAGACTCAACAGGAAAATGGAATCACGAATAATATAGAACAGCATCTTTTTTTGGTACAAATTTTCACGCCTAATTTTTCAATGCTAGTGATTTGGCCTTACACCACAAGCGCAGGCACTAAGAGCACAAACTCGGGTCATTTATCCACATCAAGACGGTAAGAACAGTTCAGTATCCAAATTTGGGACAGGCAGCGAAAAAATTTAAAACAAATTGCGGGGAAAGGGTTACAGGTTGAAATATACAATTTCGCTTTTTGTGGTTAATAGCGGTGAATTCATAAAGCTTTTCCAAATTTTTATCTTTAACTCTCATCTAAATACCGGCTGGACTCCATTCAAAACACAAACCGTGCCGGATAAGGGTTGACCACTCTCTCTCAATAGATTTTTTTAACGGAAAAGAAAAGGAAATTGAAAGGTATGATTCAAGTCACGCTCGCCAGGATAAGCTCACGAATACATTTTCCCTTAAAACTGACACGGAAACAGATTTTCATAGAACAATTGAATACGAAATAGTTGGGGGTCTTAATATATTTTCAGTTTTATCCTTTCATTTACAAACTACATCCGCGCGCGGTGTCCTGAACAGACCGGAAGTCAAGTTTAGAAATATCGAATTGAATTCTCATAGCAACTCGACTTACAATTTGCCTTTGTAATGAGCCAACCTGAAATTACAAGAAAAACGAATGCATGGCGCTAATTGTCAGAAAAAAATTATAAATTAGCTCTGAATTTCGACTTCGATTGTGTTTTGACACTGTTTTGCGAGAAATGTTTTAAAAACGAGATTATAGCTGATGACTGAAAAAGTTTTTAATTTTATGAAGTTAAAACAAAAATTGCTGGTTTCAATTTTACGTTAATTGGGGCTAAAGATACTTTTCAGTTTATTTCTGTTTCAATTTTTTTTTTATCAAAATAAAAGGCCAGTTTAATTTCTAAAGAAGTAAAGCTGATATTCGCTAAACATGAAGCCCAAAAACATTCGCACACAAAACACTGACTGTTTGAAATTCTCTAGCTTAAAAAACTTTTACATGCTCGGAAAAGGCGCCGATCAACCTAGGACTGAAGTCTACTTTTGGCCTTAGGCAAAAAATGCACTCTTGTTGTCTTTGAGCTGATCTAACTATCCGAATTATCCGAATATATGACTGCTATACAACAGAAACACAGGCCATCAAGTCGCACATCTTACGAAAATGCGTCAACTATATTAAATAAATATTTTTAAAATAGTCAATATGTACATAAATAAAAATCAGTAATTTACCATTACAGATCAAAAGAAAACCCAGAAAAGGCTAGAAACAGTAGATTAACTTTCAATATCGAAAATTATAATTGTCTGCCGTTTTACTAAAGAATATTATATCCCTTGGCTTGTGGATGTATATAAAAATCTATCGTACCGCAAGAAATTGCTTCCGCGATCCGATAAGGAATGTTTCATTATTATATTTTTGTAAAATAAAGGCCTTTTTAAAATTTCAAAACTTGCTTCTCCACGTTCTTAGAATCAGTACAGGACATAACTAAAAAAAATATTTTAAGATTATCTATATTGATTTCCTTTCGAGTCGATAACCATTGGGCGACATCTTATCAATTCCTTAAAAGTCTCAGTTACATTACATGCTTTTCTTATAAGAACTGACAACTTTATAAGAACAACGAGGCTCAAATTAGCCAAAATTTAAGAACAATCTAAGAACAAGCTCAGGCTTGATAACTAGGAAAAATTGACTAAAACTTAGCGATACAGCATATATACAGCATACAGTGGAGGTAGTTCGTTTCTAAATTCAGCCGTACAATACATATGTGTCGCAAGGCATTTTCCAATACCTTGTTTTATTTTGTTTTTTCTTTAATAAAAACCGCTCACAGAAATAAGAACAAATTGAGGCTGAAATCGCCAAAAAATTAAGAACAATGAGCCTCCGCAAAAGCAAGCCATATTAGCAAAGTCTTATTTCGTATATTTTTTTCAGTTAAACTTTAGACTAGTAATGCAAACATTATTGGTATAAGCGACGCATGCACATGTACTTTAAGAACAAAATTGATAAATGACAGTGAGGCTGAGCGGTACTGCGAAAACACTTGTCAGTGAACCAACATGATCAGGAGCACAAATAAAGCCAGAATTCAGTTGCAGTCGCAGACAACTGTTTCGTCCTGATTTGGACTCGTCAGTGCGACGTAGCGAGGAAAATCAATACACCTGAACGAATTCTAGCGTACCAGTAAATTAATTTTGCAAAGCCTCATTGTTCTTAACTTTTTGCGATTTCAGCCTCAGTTTCTTCTTAAATTGCTCTCATTTCTGTGAGCGGTTTTTATAGAAAAAAAATCATAATAAAACAAGTTGTATTGTACCGCTAAATTTAGAGGCGAACTACCTTCATTCATCATTGTTTGTTGAGCAGTCTTTACAGTCAATCTTTTTATGTTTTATGCTGTATCGCTAAGATTTAATCAATTTTCTACCACAAAAACTTTCCTAATTATCAAGCCTCAGCCTGAGCTTGTTCTTAAATTGTTCTTTAATTTTGGCAAATTTGAACCTTGTTGTTCTTATATATATAAAGTTGCTCTTATAAAAAAAAGCGTGAATTCATTCACGCTCAAAACTGTAACTCAATCCAAACTCCGAAGATTCACAAACTCAAACCAATTGGTACACACCAGCCAACACTATCCGGTGCTGACAAGTGTATGACCAAGGGACAACCTTCCCAAATTCAATAAATAACGCTAGAGTCGCAATATACTTTGCCAGCGAACCTAAAAGAAGATAAAACACTATCATTCCCCACAAACTGTTGAGGAAGGCCTAAGCACTAAAGCGAGCATGAAGTTTCTGCGTATTTTTAACCTTTAGCAACAACGTTTATGTTCGCCATAATAATATAATGATGATGATGATGATATTAATAATAATAATAATAATAATGTTGACATAGTAATTTTGCTAATATATATAACATATAATAAAAAAGCTTGTTGAGAACGTTCATTTTAACTTTTAGTTTTAATAGCATTTCAAACACGACTTTTTATAATAATGATAAAAAAGAATAATGATAATTTTTATTTCAAGATTCATCTAAAAATAATAATAACTTAAATAAAAAATAACTTTATTATACACGATAATAATAATAAAAATAATAACAATAACAATATTAATACCATAATAAATAATAATATAATAACAATACTACTACTACCACTACTACTACTACTACTACTACTACTACTACTACTACTACTACTACTACTACTACTACTACTACTACTACTACTACTAAAGTAAAATTAATAATAATAATAATGATGATGACATCATTTCAACCTGAAAGCTAAAATGGTTTTCAAATGCGCCTTACAATACTTAGAGAGTAAAAAAAGCAAAACAAAATAAAAATACCTACAAAATTTATACAAAAAACGTGAAATGAGATGAAAATTCTAAGAATCCATTTTAGCTATTTTTTAAACAAACAACATTTTTCCATGCAGAAGCTACAACTTATTACAGCATATTCGTCCGTAGGTTGCGCTCACAAACAACGCGTATAGCGTGTTCGAACGCAGGTCAGAGCTAAACTTAACAAAATCTTTTCGAAATAAATTGAAAAACTGAAACTCACCGCGAGCCTTGCCCGCTGTATTGGTTTCGTCTTTTTATACAGACCAACTCGACAGTGATATACTGACAGAAATTGAAACAAGCTCGAACTCTGCATACCATGGTGTTGACATTTAGTTCTATTTCAGGGCTGAATTAGCATCCGCCCGCTCTCCAATGGCGAGTCATTTTTGCCTTGGGCGAGGAGAAATCGCGAAAAAGTCGCCCGACTCGCCGGCAAGTAAGAATTATATTACTCAGAACATACTAGTTTGAGCTAAAAATGGCACTGCATTAAATTAAACCACAAAGTTAGTTGATCATAAAACTGTCTATTAGTCATTCAAAGTTAACTTCCTATCATTTGTATCAAACAGAAACCTTTATAATCTTAATTAAAAAAGAACGTTTACAAACTATTTGTGTCAAAGACTTACAGCATTACTTTTCCTTTCCTTTCCATTCTGGGCTAGTAAAGTCTCAGTCGGATTAACAATATCCTGATTCTACTCGCCCGTTTGTCAAGTAGTTAAAAGATTTAGTTTCTAGCACTGTATTTACTAAATATTTTTTTAGTTGATTTCCTGTTAAAGAAAACGAGGTCACGAGCAGAAGTTTTTGACTTCTTAATTTCGCGGTTGGTTCTATCTCGATGCAGGGGGCTCATTTTTTTCATACAAATGCCGGTAAAGCAATATTATTGCCAAAAGGTGGACAACACCGCACTTTTGTACCACTGCTTTTTTGGACAGCTGAGCGTAGCTCCATGCAGCCAATCTATCCGACAGCTGATAAACAGATATGTCAGCTGAAGAAAATACGGACTATACAACAACAACAACAACAATAACAATAATAACTTTATTTTGCTCAGAATAGAATAGAAATTAATTGCAAGAATGTGTTTAATAGTTGGGTATTTTTGCAGTTTATAAGAGCACAGGCATTTAGAAATAGCAAAGCTAGTCTGGCTAAATGTCTGGGCCATGCGGGGTAAATTGCAGGTTATTGAAATTGTTCAAGATTATAAGACATACTTGTTCATTTCATTTTCAGTGTCCTACTGTAGAGTGTAGGTCCTTTAAGCCGGGCAGAACACTTGACCTTGTGAAAATAGAAAGCTGCTTGGCTTTAAAACCTTGGCTTGGAACTAATCCAGCTTGCTTTTAAAGTGTATATATAGAATATCGTCAGTTAGAAAGGCTTTTGAAAGTGAAGAAAAATATTGTTTATTTTATTGAAACTGTAGCTTGTTTGGTTCCTGAAATATCAATGTTTTTTAAATATGCAAATTAGGAAAGCTGTGACGTCAAAACCAGAACTCAAAATGGCCCAGTACAACAAAATATTAACTCTCTTGAAATACTTCTTTGATGAACTTAAAACGTGGCACCAACATTTTAATCTTAGAAACACGTTCAACCATTTAACTTTGAGGTTGCTATAGCAACACATTTAGTCTCAAGCCTCTTATTTCTTAAAGTGAAAATTTTCAATTTTTCTGTACCCAGACATTATTTATTCCGACAACTTTGTTGGCTGACATTAACTGTGGTGGGCATATTATCCGTGATGCAAAACAAAAGGTTTTATTTTGTCTTAAAGTGCCAAAACAAGTTATTTGTTTTAGAGGGAAGAAGGGATTGGGACCTAGATTGTCATTATAGCAACAATGTAATATACATCATTAGATGCGTTTTTGTTACTAAAACAGCTATGCAAAGTTCAGGATGATGGAACATTTGTTCCAGGAAATAACTAATGTTTTGTGATTTTACCCTGTTTACTGTTCTGGTGTTGACATCACAGCTTGCCAAATTTGCATATTTAGAAAATGATAATATCTCGAGAAACAAACAAGCTTTTCAATAAAATAAACAACATTTTTCTTCACTGTCAAAACCCATTCTAACTGACTATTTTCTATTTTTCCAACATATACACTTTAAATTTTGGGGCTACAAAATTAATGTTGGCTGCACGGTCAAATCTGACTTTAGGAAACGTTATTGAAAACATTTCATCCTTTTTTCAAAGCTTCCTATGTACTTTTTACCTGTGGGTCCCATTTTTCAGCATTTTATAATTTGATGGTGTCTTTTTGGTAAACAGGCTGGTCAATGCTTTACTTGCTTGATCAATCACTGAAATCTCAGCAGGTAGGGTTTCTGATATTATGCAAAACTTTTTACGAAATTATGCAAAAAAATGGTCTATTATTCAGAAAGTTATGCAATTTCTTTTTAGGCAGTTAGGTCTCAGAGCAGCACAACTGCTGCCCAAGAAGCAATTAGAGCATCAAGGAAAGATTTAGCTAATTTGGTGGCATATGCAAATACAAACAGAGAATAATTCTGATGAACAGGACTCACAAGGTATTTCATTTGTAACCAAACAAACAATATATTAAAAATGAATGTTCAACTGTTTCAGTTTTATAACATGAATGAAAATATTATTTCAAAATGATAGTACCTGTAGGGAATTTTAAATGATGTTTTTTACAAAATGCAATGAAAGAGCTTTAGTGGACTTCTGAAAACTATCACCAGGCCCCAAGCAGGTATTTCTGAAAACTAGTACCAGATCCCCAATGACAGACTGCATTGTTTTGTTTGCTTTTTAGGTAAAATAGTTTGAAATTATGTTTAAATTATCAAAGAACTTAAAATAAATGTAAAATGTCCTATTTTTGCTCAAATTTTTTGAATTTTGTGATTTTTTATGAATTATGTAATTTGTTACAATTTTTGGTTGATTCTGCAAAATTGCATGATCACAGAGTATCAGAAGCCCTATCCAGGCATTAAACTCTCTAATTTTGGGGGCATGGCCACTACGGCCTAGCACCAAGGCCTTTTTAAAATGTCTGAGGTGCACAAGACTAGATAATCAATGGAAGTTATCTCAAAACGTTTTTATTGACTATCAATTGACTTTAAGTCATCGTTTCAAACAAAGAATTCAAGGTATAACAGCATCCTTGGGCCATTTCTGGCAGTGAGTCATGCAAATTTCTATGGGCATTACATGGAGATGATTCCATGTGCACCCAAATTGAAAATATTTCAATTTTCATTGCGAGTGGAATGTGTGATTGTAAATAGTATGAGCATACAAAACAGTCTTGCATTTATACCTTGTCATTGAAATTATTTCTCAGTAGAGAGCTGTTTAAAACAGAACTGCAAGTGTGAGAAGTGCAAGAAAGTTTGAGCAAGAATACAACAGGTGCCCTGTTTACACAACAGCACAAGAAACAAGAGGTGGATTTATTTGTTGTTTTTGTTGTATACGGGTGCATCTTGTGTATGAGTAAATACAGTAGTTTTTATTAATGATAAATTACTCTTTTCTTTTATATTCATTACAAATCTAAATTTATACTCAAACATTGCAAGGCTAGGCTTGACAAGTTTAAAAAATTCAAAACACTGAAGTTCACAAATTGATGTCAGCAAAGAGATTTACTGTACAACAGCTGTAATAATATTTTCAAATTTTTCAATTTTGTTTACACCCATATGTGTGCTGTTTTTTACTAGTTGCAGTGTGCCAAAGAGAAATCTGGGACTACATTGTGAGGTATGTCAAGGTTGTAGAAGAGGGAAAGGTTGCCCAGCCCAAGATTATGTAAAATCAAGTGATCACTGAAGGTGTACATACCAAGTGCTGTGTTGCAAAATTTCACTTTTTTTAAACAAATTTTGTCACAGCTGCAGCCATTTTGAGTAAGTATTACAGCTAGTATTAGCATTAAGGGCAATGAAAACTCTAACTCTAAGAAATTTTCAGCCAAAAAAGCTATGAGTAACTTTAACAGAAAAATTGTTTATGGAACCCACTGTAGAGAAACCTTTACTTATTAGATAAAGGGTTTCTAAGAAATCAATATTGAGTACATACATACCACCTTTAAAGGTCATACATTAACATAAGCTCCAACATAGCATAGAAGAGCTGTTGCTTACGCCTTGTTATTGTACTAAATTGTAAACGGTCTTGTAGCTGTACAACCAGGAGAATATCTGTATAAACCAGCTAGGAAGAGTAGACATGTAAATCGTATCTTTAAGAAAATAAGATGTACAACTAAACCCTACAGGTTATCTTTTTACCCTAGAACAATTGAACTCTGGTATTCCTTGCCTTAGCACATTCTTACCCAAGCCATCTTAATCATAACGTGGCTGTATTGGAAAATAGTAATAAAACGACAAAGTTGTGTGAACTCAAGGAGAAAAATCATCCTTGCATCTGTGGGATGTGATTTCTTCATCAGCAGTCTAATTTGCAAACTGTCATGATTTCTACCTTTAAAATATCACTCTGGAAGAAGGTATGGAGTTCATTATGTTCTCACCACTTGCAAGACTACTGTTGATCCCTCTTCCTTATCTAACTGTCTCGTGAGTGGGTCTTCAAAAAACTTGTGAAGCGTGTAAATCAACTCACTCTACTCTACAGACATTCTTTGGTATTTTTAAAGCAAATTCCTCTCCTTCTTGACCTTTGAGGCCTTTCTTATGTTGCCAGAATCTGCTATATAGTGTCCAGCTGTTCTTATCATGGTAGACAGCCTCCACATCACCGTCGTGACACATCTACATCAATAGTATTGCCCACACCACCTTTTACAGTTTTGTGATACACCATGTTGCCTTGGTTTCAGTTGAAGCGAATGGGATTCGGCCTCCTTTGCTACACATTGCCGCGAAACCTATGGAGCCTCTCACTAACACTGATTCAGTGATGTTCCTTGGTGATCAACAGTCTCCGGTTTCACCAACCCTTTTCTCTCTCTCGTCACGTCCTCCGCTGTCTCTCTCCTGGACCTGACCAATCCACCATAAGGGGTCGCCGAGCAGAATGAGGGAAACTTGTATATTTTGTGTCCTCTCTTCCTTTCTCTGTACAGGCTGATCTTCTCAACCTGTTTTCTCTCTCCCTACCCATTTCTTCTACACCTTGTCTCAATATAAGGATCTTTCACAATTTTCAACTATCTCAACCTTGTGGTCCTAGTTCTTAATAGCAGGTTTAATGCCGTTCAGCCTGTACCTGGCATTACATTCAAATCACTTGATCCTCGAACTAATTTTTGACAGCAACTTTGTTTTCATAGTCCAACAAAGCTCCAGGCTAATGTTGTCAAGGTCTTTGACCGCCATTTATGTCAGTATGGGTGTCTTAACTTTTTCCAGTGTGGCACTCCATTTCATGATCAGTCGTTCCTACACGATTGGTTTTGTGTAGTGTTCATAGCATGCGTGCAGTGTCGAACATATAAAGTTTACCATTTTTACTCTTTTTCCCAGTGATCCAACATGTCTCTTCTTTGTGTCCTTCTTGACCAACTTCTCGATCACAGCACTATCCAACAGACAACATGGCAAAGTTATAGGAACACAAGGAGAGAAGTCATCCTTGAACCATTGTGATGTAATTTGTTTTGTAAGCAGTCTGCGGATTTCGCTAACTTCTCACACTTTCTACTTTTGGACCATCATCTGCCAGAACTTGGACATGAAGGTCATTGTGTTGTCTTCGACTGCAAGACTACCGTTGATCCCTCTTCCTTTTCTACCTGTGTCATGACTGAGTGTGTGCAGAACTTGTGAAGTACAAAACTGAACTCGATTGACTAAAGTCTACGGACATTCTGCTGATGTTTCCAAATAAGATCACTCTCCTGTTTCTTCTTCATACCTTTTGGATGTTCCCACAATCTGCTGTATAGTATCCGGCTGATCACATCATCAAAGACAGCCTCTAATCCCCTGTTTAACACATTACATCTGAAGGTGCAGCCAATGTCACTTGGTGTAGCCCTGTGACAGGCCATATTCCCTCGATTTCTACTAAAGCAGATCGGGCAGCTTCCTTTGCTACACAAACCTACGCAACCTATGGAGCCTCTCACTAACACTGATTTCAGTGATGTGCCTTGGTGCTCAACAGTCCTGAGTTTCACCAACCCTTTTCTCTCTCTCGTCACGTCCTATGCTGTGTCTCTCCAGGACCTGACCAATCCACCATAAGGGGTCACCGAGCAGAATGAGGGAAACTTGTATATTCTGTGTCCTCTCTTCCTTTCTCTGTACAGGCTGATCTTCTCAACCTGTTTCTCCCCCTCCCTCACTTATTTCTTTTACACCCTGTCTCAATATAAGGGTCTTTCACAATTTTCAACCATCTCAACCTTGTGGTCCTAGTTCTTAATGGCTGACTTGATGATAACGTTCAGCCTGTAGCTGGTATTACATTCAAATCACTTGATCCTCGAACTAATTTTTGACAGCAACTGTGTCTTCATAGTCCAAGAAAGCTCGAGGCTAATGTTTTCAAGGTCTTTGTTTGTCAGTATGGGTGTCTTAACGTTTTCCAGTGTGGCACTCCATTTCATGATCAGTAGTTCCTACACGATCGGCTTTGTGTAGTCTTCCTGCACCTGAGATCCAAGAGGGCCAGTTTTCCTTCTTTGTCGGCATCTGGGCAGTCTTCGTGAAACTGCAGTATGGTACATATAGAGTTTACCATTTTTTACTCTTTTTCCCAGTGATATAACATCATCTCTCTTCTTTGCGTCCTTCATGACCAACTTCTCGATCACCCTCACCACCACCATCAAAAGGTGATGAAGGAGTT
>JAOCPT020827064.1:0-15586 GCA_026546935.2 Palythoa grandiflora
TGATCGAAAACGCCGTATACGTGTGGACGGAAGGCTAAAACGGAGAAAAAATCTCCGTTTTCGAAAATATCCGGATAAGTGTCGACGGGGCCTAAGAACTAAAAACACAAGTAGAATTTTATACGAGAATAGACAATTTTGCAAGACTCAACGGTCTAGCTCTTTTTTTACTTTTAATCAATTGCATATACATTTTTTTATAAAAATTTCTAATTGAACTTGTAAGTAGTAAAATAGTATAAAGTTTTTGTATTACAATGTATTCTAAGGTATTTTATCTCTGATGTATTTTAACACTGTAATTCTGTTTTTAAATTTCAATGTGTTTAATTAATATCATTATTATTGTCTTTTAAATCACAGCACAAAGCTGGAAATTCTTTGAAAGTGGCATAGAGCTACTTCCCCCAGCCTTGGGTGCCCTCCAACTTTTCCTCAAACTTTTCGCAGGATTCTAGCAGATCCCAGTCGACAAGCTTTCTGTAACAATACTATGTCAGAGGCCATATCAAGTTCAGTAAGCTATTTCCACATATCGTTGGGAGAGTTCCAAGCGCTCTGATGACAACTGGTACAATCTTAACTTCCCTACACTTCCAAAGCCTCTGCACTTCTCTCTTCAAGTCCTGGTACTTCTCGATCTTTTCCTTGGTTTTACCACCAACTCTCGTGTCGAAGGGGCACGAATATTGGACAAGAATACCAGAGAGTGTCCAGTCAATGACGTGCATTGATCAGACACTCTCTGGTATTCTTGTCCAATACTAGAATGTCTGGCATATTGGCCTCGACTGGATGGTCTGTTTGTTTGGAAAAGTCCCAGAGCATCTTGTACCTTTCAGACTCTAGTACTCTCTCGGGTGTGTGGTTGTACCACTTGTCTTTCCTTTCAAAACTAAGCCTTTCGCATAGGCACCAGTGTATCACTTGGGTGACTTTGTCATTATCATTATTATTCTTATTACTACTATTATTATTCTTATCATCTTATTATCATTATAACTATTATTATTATTATTATCATTATTATCATCATCATCATCATCATCATCATCATCATCATCATCATCATCATTATTATTATTATTATATCATTATTATTATAACTGAGTCACGCATTTTCACCGCATCCCGAATTCCAATTACCGTTTGTCGTGGTTCTCACCAGGAAAACCCTTACAGACCCAGGCAAATTATCAACCTCCAGCTTCTCCTTACATAACTCAGAACCAAACAATAGTACTGGTAATGAGAAGCAAGGATTTGATCAAGTGAATTAAGCTGTGGAAGTTGAAATGCCAAATTCTCCCAAACTGCTTGTATAGGAAGTATGGAACTCAGTTGGGAGAATTTAACAACACGTCATTTGTCGTGCTTGGGGATCAAAGGGTTAAGGCACGGAGAAAACGTTTTATTTCTTAAATGAAGGAAAAAAACATTTTACAATGTGAGACACTTGTATTCTAAGCAAATCAATCATAAACCAAAAAAGATGATTCACCCTTTCTGTCCAAGCCGAACCACTTTCAGTTCTGAACCCTCGCGTGTTCTGATCCACTTGACGCCCTGCAGCTGTGGGTCGATCATGAGAGGCCAGCGTTCACAGTTTGTGAGGATGGTGGCGTTTTCTGTAGACATGCGATCACTTGGCAACTCCTCGTTGTTCCACGTCGCAACCGTGGCATTATCGATCAAAAGGCTTATTGGATCTAAATTCTCTGTTCGGGGAATTTGGTTCTAGAAGTAAACCATCAAACAATTTATTAAGGTTACTGAACACCTTGAGCAGTGTTTCTAGTTTTCACACGGTATCTCGCTTGACATTTATCACAGACCCATAAACCTATATATCAATGGAAGGCTTATAAAATTCTCTAAAAGAATATTTCAATTATATTGACATATTTATTATCGTTAGGACGAACGGATGCTCTACTTTCGATTTCAATTTTTGCCTTTATGAAGTCAACAGTAGCTCAGATCTTAACTTCCGCAAGTGTTTGTTACCTTTTTAATTTCGTAAAAGTGTGTCAATCAAAATCGTGTCGGCGATTTTTGTTTGTGAAAACTTATCTTTTTTTATATTTGTTTCAAGAAAATTGCAGAGAGTTTTAGCCTGGAGGCGCAGAAATCGATTAATAAAAAATCAACCAGGAACTATTTTCAAATTCGCCGATACGGTTTTGTTCTTTAAGTTTTTCTCTAGAACCTAGAAAACAACGTTTGAACAATGAACCTTGTAGTTTCCAGACTGCCGGTAAAAAAATTCATTTTGCAATAACTCGCGAAGAAATTTGCTATTGAAAAATTTCTTTTTATTTAAAGGAGCTTTTTCAATAAAACAACAAAATTTGCTTTTTCAATTTTCAGATTTTTTTCACATTTAAGCCTGTTCAATAACTTTAAGGAGAAGCCATTTCAAGGATAATCATATTTGGGGTTGGAGGTAAGAGAGAAAATGAATTTAATACATTTGTAAAGTATTGACATTATGATGTAATTGAGGCCAAACAAAAAAATGTGTGTTTGCGGTTATAGACTTCTAAATGTTAGGGTCGGTGGATATTGCTTTTTAAAATAATTTCTTTTTACTAAAACTGCCTTTTATAGCAGCATAACGTTTTTGAACTTAAACAATGGTTTATGGTGACTCAAAAACAGCTCGTACAAAGTTTCCGTTTCTGCTCGCAAATTGTGCGACCCAAACTTAAAAACATTGTCTGTACTTTTTAAAATAACGTCAGGGATAATTTAAAAAATGAAGGAAGTTCAAAATAAACTCCAAACCTGACAATAACCACATTTTTCTGCGAGACGAAACCAGAGTTGCAACAGAAACTATTGCTCTACAAACTTTGGGGTCGGTAGTCAAAACTTAACGACGGTCAGTAACCGCGGAAATATATAATTTATTGATAGTTGTCAACAGCTACAAGGGATTTCTAACCTTCTGCGTCTTTAAGAAGTTGAGCCACTTCTCATTCATCAGGTTGTCCCTGTACCTTCGCGTGAAGCAGCCCATGTAAGACACAAATCCCGTGGTCAGCAGTACATCACCCGGCAGTGTCTTCTCCTGTTCCTTAAATGCTGCTACCGACTCAGCCCAACGCACATTCTCTGATGCAAGCCCACCAACTAAACGGTTAGCCAACTCAATAGTCCGTGCTGTAGACTCTGCCTCTTGCTGACATTTCAGCTTCTCGGCTGTCGCTTTCTCAAACGCCGCAGTCAGTTCTGCCAAACTCTCATCCAGTTCCTTAATCTTAGCCTTGATCTTTGACAGTTTATCTTCAGCTGCGGCTAACTCAGCGTTGGCTGCCTGAAGTGAAAGTCTCTTGGGCTCTACATCACAGTACACATTGTAGAAACAGACGATGTTGATTACCCAGGAACAGATACCAGAGGCAGCAAGAGACTTGGCGCGAACAAAATCGGGGTTGAATTCTGGATCGTTCAGGTACGGTTGGATGGCCTTAAGATTGCTCTCGTGGATATTCTCCTTGTCATAGTTTATGAGCTGATCTAAAAATGCATCCACCTGTTGAGCAACGCCGTAAAATCTGATTAGATATGTATTTTATTTTCAATTTTAAAATCAACATGACAACTCTTAACCTTGGCGGACGTCAATCCTTCTATGTCCTTGTAGCAGACGAGGTACAAATGTTTGCCCAAGTTCATACAGACGTATATGCGCGTATTCAGACCGGTTTCCAGAAAATTTTCAAAACTCGCAAAATTGCTTAAAAAAACAATTTTAAAGTATTTTTAAAAAATAATTCCGAAAATTTCCGGAGATTTCCGAACAATCCGAACATTTTTCGAAAATCTGTCAAAATCTTAAAATGCATAAGAAATATATTTCAAACATTTTCAAAGCTTTCTGATGATTTCCAAAAACTGTCGGATAGTACCAATGATTTTCGTAGACGTAGGCATGGGATCAATTACCAGAAGTAAAAAAGTCATATAATAGACCCTATCGAAAAATATTGGCGATTCTAATATTCTTTTGTCTACATTCAAATTAGCCTTACCAGCCTCGTTTAGAGTAACATATTCTTTTGAAAGCTTAACACAAGGACGAGGGCTAATTTGAATGTAGACAAAAGAATATTAAAATCGCCGCAATTTTTCGATAGGGTCTATAAACAATCTCAGTCTGTATGGAAATTATCAGACTTCGGTCTTTTTTGTACGAATCTCGCTGCGCTCGGTCCGTTCTGTTAAGACCTCGGTCTGATATTTTTCCATAGACCTCGCGCTCGGTTAATAATCTCTTAATATTGCTTTCTTTTTATTCTTACCTTTGCCATCATAACCTTGGAAGCCTTCCAGCTGCGGTCCTTGGGAATTTTGTTTGCAGGTGCCAGAAGAACCATCACAGCCGAGCATACGTTCATTACGGCTCCGGGCGGCGATCCAAATGACTTCAACTCGGTCAAGTTCGTCTTGTTCAGGGTGTTTAAAGCTTCCTTTGCAGCAATCAAAGCTGGTTCAGCTTTGGCCAAATCTTCTTCACATGCCTTCTGCTTCTCACCGACATCCTTAGCAATCACTTGCACTTTCTCTTCCTCTGCATCAGCAATAGCTTTTTCTTTGCTGACCTTTTCAGTTTCAACGCCAACCTTCTCAATGAGTTTGTCAGCGTCTTCGTTTTTCTGTTTGAGCTCAATCTCCTGAGAGGCGAGCTTGGCTTTCAAGTCATCTACCTGAGAAGCAGTGCTCTGTAACTTCAGCAGACCGTTCTCAAGACGCTCAGTCTTTTGACTCAGTTCCAAAGCTTTTTTCCTGAGCAAGTTGCGATAAAGCTGGATCTGTAAAGGCATGAAGAGATCAAAGTTTTAAAGATTGGAGAACTAAACCTGAAATCCGCAAAACATGGCTCTCACTGACAAACGATAACAAAATTTCAGGAGTTTTCCAGGAGTTTTCCAGAGTAGAAAATATATTTTTCCAGGACCCAACCCCAAATTCTCTCTCGGCAAAAACAAAACGATATCAACTAATTTCAATATCAATTTCTGCCACAATGGTAGCAACTGGTAAATTTTGGTTTGTTTATAATTGATATCTGAACAGACATAAACTATATATACTGCTGAAAATAAATGGCAAAACGGTTACTGTTCATCTGCAGGATAAAACTGTTGAACATTTTTCCACAAAATGCCAGGAGTCTTCCAGGAGTACAGGGGAATTATCTGCTGTTCCAGGAGTTTTCCAGGGCCCTGGAAGAAAATTTCAAAATTCCAGGAGTTTTCCAGGAATTCCAGGAGTAGTGGGAACCATGTATAATGGACATCCGTTCAAGGCTCAATGAAGGCCTGATTTGGGTGACTTTTGACCCGACAAATATTTAATGTTTTAAATGAACGTTTTTATCATTCAAAGCAGTAGCAGCTGTTAAAAAAGTGATACAAAAAGACATACAAATATTTACAATACTTGTAAATGAAAAAAGGGAATGTAGTTATAAGATTATAACTACAAAGATTTTCAACGTATTCGCCAAAGTCCATGTCGCCAACAATAGAAAACATCCAAGGACCCAAGCCATACAAAAACAACCACAAACTTAATTTCAGCCTAATTAGAATTTTTTCTAGAATCCCTTTTCTAAAAATCTTCTCTCCGTAAACAGCCTTTGGGATTCTTTATAAAAGTGCACCTGACACCAAGATTTTTTTTTGCTAAAATAATAAAGGGTAATATGTGGAATAGTTTGCCGCAAAACTTTTTTGATTTGGTTAAATCCTCGATTTTCTATGACCCAGTTAGATCAAGTTTGGAATGTTTCGTGACCGCGAAAAAGGGAGATCTAGAGAGAGTTAGCAGTGACGTCAAATCGAGAACGAACAGCATCTCCATAAAACTGTATGGTATGAATTGACCCAGGTATGAAGCATGCAAAACCAAAATGATAATTAGTCAGCTTGTTGCTATTTCGTAGAAGGCCAATACCAACCTGTTCCAGAAAACTTTTTGGAGTTGTGTAATTGTAGCGCCTCTCGTTGGCGAGGTACAATTGACTTTCTTCATTTACACTCGTGTGAACATACGCCATAAACTCTGCAATGGAGTTCTTGATCTCTGAATCCTGCAAAATAGAATATAGCCAAACAGTTACTCTTAGGTGCCACATAAATGTCCCGGGAATTAGGAATCAGGACTTTTAAAACCAATTACTTTTAATTGTTTTGTAATTGAACGTAAATCGTGATTTACCCACCGGAAGTTGTTCCACATCTTCAATGAATCGCCTACTGACCGACACTAAGGCTTCTTCAGGCCATTCATGGAACCAGTCAATGGCTGTACAGTTAGTCACAGCAGGGAATTTACGACTACGAACCCTCAGTGTCGACCCAACCGGTGAGAAGCACAGCACAACCTAAATACGTATAAGGCGTTTAGTCATATGGTTTCTGTTGGTCAGGACTCAACACATTTTTCGCGTTTCTTAATACCAAGAATCACATAATTCAAGATCATAAAAATACAGCAAACAGAAACAAGAGTATATTCTTTTATCAACATGTGATCCCAAGTGTAACATCTTCTAAACAATATAATATATTTTTCACTTCAAAACTTGGAGAAGTTGGCGCTCTCATCAAAATTACTGGGATTTTCAAACCTTGAATCTGAGAAAAATATTATTGAACAAATATACTTAAGACCTTTTAAAACTTCAACTATGAATTTGGGCAAATTTAAGCCTTTTAAGAGTTTAATTGATTTCAAAGACTTTCCATGATCTAGGAGTAGTAGATTTATTATCCAGGGCTTTCAGGTTCTAGAAAATGCTACAACAAATTTCCTGGTCCAGTTTCCAGGTTTTCCGGAACCCGTACGAACTTTGTGCTCTGAATGGATTTCGCGTGTCTCTTGTAGAAAGTTGTTTCTCATCTCAGTTTTGTCTTTCCCATTAAGCAGGAATGAACCCGTGCTGCCTTTGAGAAAACTGATTTCAAAGCAAAGCAAAAGTCGGTACCTTAAGATTTCTCCGTACACGATCGATGAAAAACGTCCAACAGTTTTCTCTGGTGTCCTGAAGTCCAGCGCCTTTAACTTCATTGCGGAGAGAACCAATAATATTTTCCAGCTCGTCATCTGCGTATAGATTTGGGATTTCACCCGAAGCTAGAAGATCGTTGATCAAAACGAGGAAGTTTTCTTCAGGAACCTGTGCGTCTGTCAGCAGAAACACGGTGCCAATGTTCTTTTGACCGGCTTTGATGCACAGCAGGTTTAGATCGGCCTTTAATCAAGAAAGACAGACAGTTTGAATAACAATAAAAACAAATAAATCAGACTCATACCCGCTAACATTGCGGAATCATGCAGAACACTTTCAACATTGCTCTACCCCCCCCCCCCCCCATCCAAATCGCCGCAGACCAAATGTTTTAGTTACACCCGGTGATAATTTTTTTTTAACAAATCAATAATTCCTTTTACAGGGTTACTGCCAGGACAACTACAACCAAATTGCTCTTACAGAAAAAGCCATTTTAGATCGAAGCAGCTCGATCGTGTACTGCACTCCGCAGCGAAATCCATGAGCCATTCATACCTACGGTTCGAAAAGTCAAAAATCGGAACGTTTGGCAGGTATGGAAACTGTTCAGTTGAAATATGTGTTTCGATTATATTCTTTCTCTCAAATAATTTTTTTCCTTTCTTCATTTCTAGTGTGATCATTATTCTAATTTTTCAAAGATATAAAGTTGCCTAAATCCTCAAATCGTGGCCTTTCCCAACAACATTTAGGCCTGATCCTGTCCGGATCGTCTCAAAACTGAATGTGTTCAGGCGATCGGAATGATCATGTGGAAATGCTCTGAAAAAATCTGGGACAATCCGCACAAATGCTATCGTTTCGATCGCCAGTAGTTCTGTCCATAATTCTATCTATAGTTTTTTTTTCCACATAATTGTTCGGATCGCCCGAATCTCCCAGTTATTAGCAAAAGTTTTGGGACGATTTGGATAGATACATGGAAACCAGGATTTATACACCAAATTTTAGTCATTCATTACCCATTGTCTAAAGAAGACTACATTTTTCTTTGTCAACAACAGCCCGATACAGGTTTCGTACGGAAGGCTGCAAGTAAAACTCAACGACATTTCCAGGAAATTTCAAGAACAATTTAGTGTATTTCCATGTAATAATTTCTAAAAAGGTATGTTTCAATGAATCAATGAACAAAATTAGAAGTATTTATTTGCATAAATGTGTTCAAAAATTAACTTCTAGGTACTTCGAACCCTGAGAGCTTTCGAAAATTGCTTTTCACTGTGACCTTATCCTAAAACTAAACGGTCTTCTGTTTAGTTTTGCATTTATGGTAATCAGTGTACAACTTGATTTCTCGGTAGTGGTTTTTGATTTTCCAGGATTTTCTGGACATTCCTCAAAATTCGATTTTTCCCGGTCTTATCCATTTTGTTTTCTAAATTTCAAGGATTTTCCAGGACGAATCAACCATGCCGATATTCACCTTTAGGTCACCTAACGCGTAGCCTTTTCTCAGCTGGATCTGGAATACTTCCAGTGCACTAATGAAGGCAGCAAGACGAGCCAAACTCTGCTTTCCACTTCCTCCGACACCAACCAGTAGGGCGTTGCCACGGGGGGACTCCAGAATACGATTTATGCGGCATCTAGTAAAGAAAGAGCTGATAATTAGGAGCTAAATTCTTCTACTAGCCAAGTGGTCCATTGAAGCCAGTACTTATCTCCAAAGTGTTAAACGGAAGAAATACTTCGACTTTCCTGGACAGGACACTATACCGTCACAGGTTAGCCCACAGCAGAAGCTGGTACTATAATTTAACCAACCCCGGCCATAACGATGGAAAGAAGGCCATAAACAATTAGACAACCATACGGATGGAAAGAAGGTTTGTTTTGTTAGACAATTCTGCCTTCAGCAATGTTTATTGCAAGTATGCATAAGTTGAGTGTATAATATCTATAAAATCTTTAAAGAGAAAGTAAACTAAACAACGTTTTGTTCAGAGAGCTTTCACTTAAATTGCATAGTAACTAAACCAATTTTATTTGCAGACTTTGATAGGTCTTTATGCCCTTATTCCAAAATACAAAACCTAGAATAGTCGAAAAGGTACAAAACCTATCTTTTTCTGCTCAAAATTGCTAACGAGTTTGGATCTGATGACGTAGCCACAGGTTCCAGCACGAAATTGTTTATTCATTCATTTTTTCGTGGGCTTATTGAATCAGTTGTACTATCACAATTTATTCTATTTGGGCCAACGACCGAGCAATAGTTTTTGCCTCCTGACTTTTTTTTTTTGTTCAGCTATGTCACTCACTCGATCTGAACCACTGGCTACGTCATATCCGGTGAAATCTTAGCACTTTGGCCGAGCAAAAAGGAGACACATCGAGGCGCCGATTTTGAAGTTACAGTCCGGTGAAATACACATAATAGAGCTTTTGCTAATCTAAAACCGAAATTTTGGTTAATAAGAACATAAACAAGCTTATGAGCAAAACTTAATTTTTACTGAATAAATTATGCACTTTAACAAAATGGCACTATCATCTCTAGTTCCATGGTTCTCACTGACTAATGACAACAAATTTCCAGGAGTTTTCCAGGGTAGAAAATATATTTTTGCAGGGCCCAATCACGCCACTAACCCAATCGTGCGGTTCTTCGGCTTTCCAAATATAGTAAAATGGGCCCAAAATGACCAAAATCCTCCCCAAAAAAAATTCCTGAAATTGAGTCTAAACTGATAAAATGCAACAAGTACAATCGTAAGTCAGATGCTTCTGCAGCTTTTGGTTTGTTTATAAAACTGTTGAAAATCTTTGCACAAAATTCCAGGAGTTTTCCAGGAGTACAGGGAAATTATCTGTTTTTCCAAGAGTTTTCCAGGATACTGGAAGAAAATTTCAAAATTCCAGGAGTTTTCCAGGAATTCCAGGAGTAGTGGGAACCATGCAGTACTTACACGTGTTGCATGGCGTCTTCGAACAATACCAGGTTCATGACGGCGTTGAGTTCGTTGTAATTTTCCAGGGCTTCTGTTAACAGCTTACTTAGTGCTTCCCAGTTACCAATTGGAAAGTATTTAGGCTCCCCGATACCCTGGGCAAAATGGCAGCACATGTTTGGCTTGGCATAAAGGGTTTCTTCGTCCATATCCTTTAAATAAAAAATGAAAAGAACTTAAAAAGATTGAATAAGACAATTCTTATTAAACTATTTAACTATAAAATTAAGCAATAACATGTTTAACGGGCTGACGACGTTTGGACGTCTCCTAACATTATTTTCAAGTCACTTTTGTTAGAAGCTAACAAAGCTTATATAACGAATTGAGCTGAATACATTTAAAATGTGGTTGTTCTAGCTTGGCTTAATTTCGCAGCAAAAATACTAACGTAAACGTGTCATGCAAAAGGTTGTGCACGAATAGAAACCGAGCTTGGAAAGATTCTTAGCTAAATTTCTAACAAAAAATATATGAACTATTATCAAATATGAAATTTCAATTCCTTTCTGTAGCATTCTTATTTAATTTATTTCATTTTACTCGTTGTAGCTCTCGCTAAGTGTCAACAAGCACAAAACGGTCAACTCTTGCTAATAGCTAATTCCTTTTACGAGCCGAGGTGGCCCATTGGAGCTGGTGCTTATCTCCGGTTTCTGTAGTGTTAAGCGGATGAGAGTCATTGACTCGCCCTGGACGGACACTAATCCATCGCAGGTTAGCCCCCAGCAGAAGCTGGTACTCATTTTACCGACCTCGGGAGGATGGAAAGCTGAGTCAAACTTGGCGGAAAAGAAGGTCACACAAATGTTCAACACTCAGCTGATCCGGGATTTGAACCTGGGACCTTGTGGTCAGAAGGCAGGGATCTTACCACTTCACCAGCCACGCCGCCGTAACTCTTGCTACTCGGGACAGAAAATGTTCCTCCCAACAAAAAAGTAATATAAAATAAGAGATACATTTTAGAAAAGCGTACACTGACTTGCTCGCGTTCCATGAGGAGCTTAGTGCACACAAACAAATTTAAGCAGGAGGTATAAACGGTGCTGAGATCTGTCAAAGTAAGTTGAGTATGCAAAGCTCCCAAAATCTCATACTGAACAAGTGCACACATGCATCGGCTCTATACTCTGCCGCCTCGTCAGCCTCGGAGACTTATTTATTTACCTCAAAGAATTTCTTGCAGATGTCGCCTTGGATTTTATCATATAATTCCATGTCCCTTGTCTCGACCAGTTTGTCTCTGTACACGCGGTCACACTCGTGCATCCACAGGCGGACCATGTCGATAGGTGTCTTTACACTTTCCGGGGTGGAGAAAAGCATGCCCTATTGGGAGTTAATTGAACAAAATTAACAATAAAAAACACACGCTCAAAATCATGACTAAATGACAATTGCAGGCATTTATGCCGGCTTGTGACAAAAAGGAGTTTAAGGTTACCGTATACTTTCAGGGGTGTTTTGCGTCAAAACGATACAGTGCATTTGTTTTAAACCGTAAGTACCTAAACCCATATATCAAATTAAAGCTTATTGAGCTGACTTTTGAACTATATTAAAACTTTTGAATTAAAATAAATCTTTAGATTTTTTACGTTCTCTAAAAACAAGCAACAAAATCGCCTTTCGAGAGTTACAAGTCCCAGCGATTATTGATATTTAATGATTTAATCAATGCGCCATTTTCCAGACCAAAAGTGCTAAAAAAACGTGTCTGCGTTTTTTCATATTCAATGGCAGAGAAAAGTTATGGCGCTTTTTCGAATTAGGGTTCAAAAAAAGTCTAGAGGCCGTACAAAAATTGCTCTAAAACATTAATATATTAAAATATTAAAGAAGCTACTGTGAAAATCTTAGCGGAAACGAACAAATTCCCTGTGGCTTGGAACTCTCGAAAGGCGATTTTGTCCCTCGTTTTTAGGGAACGTAAAAAAATCTAAAATTTCATTTTAATTTAAAATTTTTAGTATAGTTCGAAAGCCAGCTCTGTAAGCTTTGATTTGATATATGGGTTTAGGTATCTACGGTTTAAAACAGATGCACTGCATCGTTTTGACGCAAAACACCCATGAAAGTATACGGTAACCTTAAGGAGTAGCACGAAAGCCGTTAGTTAATAAATTAATTATCTTTCTACTTTAAACCAATGCTTTCCCTGGTTATACAGACAGGCATTGGTCGTACCTGAAATATGTTGGACAAATCGCGAAGATTGAAAACGTAGTGGAACTTAACAGCAGTTGGAAGGAAAGAACTTGTGATCTGCAAAAAAAGATACCGGCATGTTAATGTTAATAGCCTGGGCAAGTTCTAAGAACATAATATACGTTAACAAATTTATCTTAACAACTTGGTTTATATTTGCGGCGGCGTGGTTGGCGCAGTGGCAAGATCTCTGCCTTCCAACCACAAGGTCCCGGGTTCAAACCCCCGGCTCAGCCGAGAGTTGAACATTAGTGTGACCTTCTTTTCCGCTTGTTGACTCAGTTGATTCAGTTGACTCAGCTTTCCATCCTTACGAGGTCGGTAAAATGAGTACCAGCTTCTGCTGGAGGCTAACCTGTGACGGATTAGTGTCCTGTCCAGGGGGAGTCACAGGGCTTTCCATTTGAAAATCTTTGGCGAGTGAATAAAAGCTCGCCTAAACTATTTGAGGTGAGCGATTTTTCTCACAAAGTAAGCGGTCAAAAACACCTTAAATAACACTACTGCACAAAGTTTCTCTGTTATATTCTTTTCTTACACTCTTTATACGGAAGTAAGGCCTGTTTCAAACGTCGAACTTTTCATGTGCTGAATCTAATGCTAATAAGCAAAATCTATTGTTCTACCTCATTTGCATTAGATTCGGCACATGAAAAGTTCGACGTTTGAAACGGGCCTTAACTACACATAGTTGTATTCGTAAATATAAAAACATGTAGTTAAGAAACAACAGCATTTAATGACAAAGGCCATAAAACACACCGTCCTGATAACAAACACAGTGTCTCGGAAGTGTCTCTACATCCGAAAACTGATGTTGTTGTTGAAGTTGTTTGAATATAAAGTATTTCAAATCTTAAAAGAGAAATCGCACAAAGTAATTTTTCCTGCATTCTCTGATGAGGCGATCGTTTTTTAGTGAGTAGGCGAGTGATCAATCGCTATTCTCAGATAAATTTTGCGCGAGCGATCAAACGGCAATGCCTGGAGTCAATGACTTTTATCCGCTTAACACTACAGAAACCGGAGATAAGCACCAGCTCCAATGGGCCATTTAACTTGTAAATGGATTTAGCTTTAACGTTAACAGCCTGGGCAAGTTCCAAGAACATCTTATCTTCTTTGCTTTAAGCATAGATGTTGAACTCGATAAATACAACACATAAATAAATTTATACAAAAATCCACTTCCCCACTTTGAAGCCACATTCACGAGCTAAGTTAGGAAGCAGCTTATTAATTTCGAATATTGTCTTCCTAAAATTTTCCTTACGTTATTGTTGCGTCCTAAACCAGGATAAGAAATTACCGGAGGAAAATAATTATGGCTAAAGCCATTATTTAGATCCTGGGTCGGTTAAAGAGTTATATAATTACAATTATTAAATTTTCAACCTCGAATAATGCGTTTCTAGCGTCCTGATTGGTTCACTCAATCTCGGTTATCAGCTCATATACCGAATGACCTTGAAATGGAAAGTATTGCCAAGCTGAAAGTTTCAGAAAGCTCATTAAATCTAATAAAACATTTATTCCATTTGCGCTTGTTGGATATGAAATGATTTATAGCCAACTTACCATCTCATATCCAACGCGCGCTCCTGGAATAATTGTTAAATAGCCGGCCTGACAAAGCCGGTTAAGTTTCACAGTATTTGCGAAAAATTTTGAAGTAGCGAAATGTTTTGTTTTATCGTTACAAAGCTTGCGTATTGTTCTAAACATACCCCAAGTTTATCTTGAGTTTTGAGAATAATTCAGTGTAGCTTGAAAATCACGAAAAAACGTAAACAAAATATTCTTGAATGATGATGCGCTTTACATGCCGATGAATTAAATGATTTTGTTTTATGGTTTAGGCTAGTCAAATTCATTTTGTGGCGGCTGAAGTCTATCCAGTTTCAGTTTATATATTTGCCAGTGCTTTACAATTTACATGATTAGAAACGATATAAATTGGATTATTACAGTTATGAAACAAAAAAATTAATAATAAAACACTGTATAGTATAGTTTATAACGCAATAGGCGAGGAAGCTCATGAAGAAACCACGAAGACTTATTAGGACTATGACCCTCTCAAAAACTTGACTGATAAGGTCAAACCGACTGGGCCAGTTAATTAGAAAAAAAAGTCATTTCGCACCTCTTATAACATAATTCAAGATAACAATGGTCACCATTGAAAGTTCATAGACAACTACAGTCACCAAAATTTACTGAACGCAAAAATGAAGAAACCTTACCTTTTGGTTCATTGCCAGTGCTGCGTCAACAAGCTTTTCAGAATTCTTGTTCAAAACCTGATTGAACGTATTGAGGTTAAGATGACCAGAAAATATGCTTAAATAAATGGTCTTCAGTGCATCTAATCCAGCAAAACTGATGGCAAAGACAGCGAAGTGTCGCTGCAGTCGCGGATTGATGGTGAAGCTACCAGCGGTAGGGTTCATACAGGCCACATACTGACAGTTATGTACGTCCTTCAGCGTAAGCTTTGCTCGATCGTACCAGTGTTGATAATCCAGATGTTGTCTGATGAGGGTATGAGGGGACACCGTGCCGTATGTGTCAACCTAAAACAAAAGAACGGATACAAACGATATTCAGAGTCACTTCATATTCAAACTAAGCCAACTGATCAGGGTTCCTGTAGCTCTGGGCTCAATAAAGTTAAGACTTTTTTAAGGCTTTCTAATACCAAAACACGCAAACTGTTAGAGACAATCAAAAACAGGAAAATGACGTTTTTAGGACACGTTATGCGCTAAGCTGGCTAAATCCTTTTACGAGCCAAAGTGGCCCATTGGAGCCGCTGCTTATCTCCGGTTTCTGTAGTGTTTAGGGATGAGAGTCATTGACTCCCCCTGGACGGGACACTAATATGCCTTTTGCAGCTAGAGGTCGCAAGGTACAAAATACGCCGAACTGGAGAGCAAAAGAATGTGCCAGACAACAAGAGAAAACACAATTCTAAATAGAAAATTGTGATTTTTCTTTGTTTTTTATTTCCCCGTGGAGTCTGGCATAACCCTTATCGCAGATTGATTGACTGATTAATTGATTAGTTGATTGATTCAATGATTATACAATACAATACAATGTACTATATTTTGAGACGGTAAAAACATGTTAACATCGCATAGAGGTTTTCTAACACATGAACTTCTACACTAACACGCAATACTGTGCAAATACATTTAGAGATTGATTAACTGATTGATTAATTGATTGTTGGATGGAAAGACAGACAGACAGACAGGTAGGTAGGTAGGTAGGTAGGTAGGTAGGTAGGTAGGTAGGTAGGTAGGTAGGTAGGTAGGTAGGTAGGTAGGTA
>JAOCPT020827655.1:0-15585 GCA_026546935.2 Palythoa grandiflora
CTACTGCGAAAAATTTTAGGGAAAACGAACAAATTCCCTGTGACTTGGAACTCTTGAAAGGCCCCCCTCACCTTCAACCTTCTGCTAGCCTGAATTTTAATAAGTAAAATTTAAAGCCTCAACGGGATCGTTTACGGTAAATAATTATGTACTAAAATGGTTGTCGTTTGACTTACCTTTCGTAGCTAAGGCAAATAGCATGGCCGACAGTCCATAAACAAAACTGAAAGAAACCAAAATTCTATTATTTTTTATGGATGCCAACAACTGGCTATAAAAGAACTAAAATTTTAGTTCATCAGCAATAACAATACTGCAGTGTAGTCTTTAGACTTGGATAAAACGAGTCAAAAGATTCCGTGTATTTTTGGACTTGTTTTGCAAATTATTTAAATCAGCTTAATCTGCCAGATGGCAATGTGCATGAGCAACACATACTGTACTGGTTTTGCGAAGACAGCCAAACAATAGACTGAATTTATCTGCATAAATCATTGCTGGGGGTGTCTGGGATGTTTTGAACCATGACTTTATTGACCTGAGCAACCCAGGGTTAAATTTTTATTTCTGTTCTTGTTTCCAACACTGTAGAGACTGATTCCAGCTGTTATGTTGGAATTAAACAAAATTTTTACTTCGAATTTTGGTTTAACCCAGCCTTTGTATTTTCCAGGAGCTAAAAGACTACCGAGCCACCATCAGTCGAAAGCGAAAGCACAATTTACACTTTTAAAAACCTTATTCGTCGAACGGTATGATGAAAAATGAGCGCCCGCATTTAAAAACTCTTAGCTGTTTTAGTTTAGCTGAACGGAAACGAAAACTTTCAAATTGTTAAAAAGTAAATTCTTACGCGTCATACCTTGCCACAGCTCTGACTTTCTTCGCTCCTAACTTGTCGACTGCCAATCCGACGAAAGCAGTAAGTGCGTTTCCACAACCTCCCGCCAAAGTAACCACCAAGCTAAAACGCTCTTCTTGTGCAACACACGACTGACTCGATACAGAACCAGGAGTGGAAACCGCCGATGAATTATCGGAGACTTCTGTGACGAAGCCCGTCTCGCAAAGCTCATGAAAAAACCCTTCCTCTTTGAGCAAGAAGAGAAGCGAGCTCCAACCAAGCAATGTACCGGAGAAAAGTACAACTTCCAAAATTGCAACGGCCAGGAAAACTCGATGCCGCACAGGGATGTTCGTTTTCTTTGACATGATTATAAAAACTTATTGTAAAATAAGTACTATTTTCACAGAATTTTCTTTCGAAAATTCTGCTTTGTTTCCTTTTCTTTTTACCCGATGGCTTTCTTTCCATATCCTTGTTACAAACTACAATATGCGGATTCAGAGAAAAGATGCGGTTTAATGAAATCAAGGACGGGATCAACTTGATTTTATAGTAACAATTAAAACCGGAAATTACCGGCTCAGCTGTTGGTCACGTGTTAGCGATACTCACATGACTGGAAAGCGTGACACAACTGCGCGCGCACAGCTGCTTTTAAAATTTTTTGACAGATAAATAAATTATACAAATTATTTAAAAAAAAAAAAACACTTTGCGGTCATTTCTTTGTGTCTTTCCCTGATGATTTTAAGGGGAGCTACGGTAACTCAATATTGCGATATAAATCTGAATAATCGATCTAAGCTATATGTTGTGACTTTCCGCGGAAAAGTTGGGACGGACGGCCAGACACAGTCATAAATAACTAGCTGTACTTATTCTGCTCAATAATTCTCTCATGGGACTCGTTTACACCAAAACAAAAGCAACATGTTAGACTTTTCATTATTCTTTGTCGGAAAAACAAATATAAAATTTTAATCACATGATTAGCAACAAAAATTGATACACGAATAAGAAATTTGCGACTTGATTTGTTGTATGACTTCAATTAGTTTTTTCCGTTCTTATTCAAATTACAAACAACAGGACTAATTGCAAGAGTTGGTCTGATTTTTTTTATTCTGATACATATATTGAACAGTATCACTGAACGGACCAACTATAATTTCAAGATCCTACACAAAGTTTCGGAAGTCAATGTGTAAAGTTTTTAAATGATGATCTTGCGAACACAGAAAGTTTTGAAAATGCTGCTCAGCTCCACTTCTCTCTAGACACGTGAACGCCCTTAAGTTGCCTGGTACATAACTACACGTCTCTTCTAACTCAAAGTCAAAGTACAATTAAAAAACATAGTTTATTGTGATTTGTTGTTGTTGTTCATTTTTTTTTAAAAAAAAAACACACACACATTCGCGTGAATCAGTAGAGTTATATCTAGTGTAAAACCAAAATATCAGAAGCCCAAAGTTATGTGCAATAACACGTGTTTATGAAGCGGGCGGGATGGTCTGATCACTGTCGGGAATCATGCATACAAAAGCACCTCCCCGCTGATTGGTTCAATTATTTTTAGTAATGGCCTTACCGTTGCGCATTCAATAACAGGTCGTCACGTGTTCCTCGTGACACAAAGTGTTCCTCGTGACACGTTACCTCAGCAAAAAGTCGTTGTATAAAACGATAAAACGTAACGGTTCAGTGACTGTGCGTTACTTATGGATATAAGACTAAGCCAGTGAACAAACGAAAATGCGTTGAAAAATTGTTTAATTAACATTTTTTATAGACAAATAGAGCTCCCCGAAAAGCACTTGCTTTGTACATTCATCTCAAAAATAAATTATTTCAAAATTGGAGGACATCAGGTACGTACTGGTAAAGTGTCTCTGAGTCGAGATCAGCTTGTCTTGGTCTGTCAATATTTGCAACAAATTTCTTCCCACATTTGATTTTCTTTTAATTTTCAAGGATTTATTTTTCTAAGGTAAACAAAAACGGTCATGTGATGCTCAAATGCTACACGGGAGCAACTACTGATGCCAACTTCGCTTTTGGGCGAGCGAGTAGGGGTGAAATAGGAGCAATTATTTTATACTAATATTAACTATCAAGGAGAGGGATAAGGGTAGAAAATCAAAATTTAGGAGAAAAATAACAATAAGTATCTGAAGGATTTGACATTTATTATATACAATGTTTCCTAAGAGAAGTGTACGGCGTTTTTGACTCATGTGCTTACACTCCTGTTCCTTGAATTCCCGACGTTTCATGTTTCAATAAGAAAATACAAAGTCATGTTTCAATATGTATTCCGGAATATAAACCTGAAATAGTGTCGATAAACGAATAATCATCGCCAACTTTAAGTTTGTGTTTACTCGCCGACGCATTGAATAGTTTCAGTTTAAAAACTATTTACTTAAAGTTTTATTCTGGAATATAGTTATAATATTTAAAATATTTAAAGGCAGGTTTTCTTAACTCTGTGTTTGTGCCATAAGAAATGGTTACTTCGTACGAATATACCAGATGGCAGATCTCAAGATATTTACAGTTTGGATTTTAGGCCTAATCTGGGACCCAAAGTCGCCGTTACATTGGGCGACTCAAGGCGACTTTGGAGGCGACTCAAGGCGACTTTGCGCAACCTAAGGCGACTTAAGAAGAAAGTAGACAAAAAAACCACTGCGTCTTTGTGCGACTTAAGGCGACTTTGGGTCCCAGAGTAGGCCTGATTTTAGTACCATAAGGCCATCCCCATTTGTTTTTATGTTTACAGTCGTTTTCGAGTAATAATATTTGGTCAGTCAGGTAAAATAAAAGTAAAAAAAGAAATCGACTATTTAGTCTTTCGCGTGCGTAAACAGTTTACGTTTTGATTTTACAGTGCACTGCTTACATTTCCTCCCGACGATGGTAGTAACACGTCCACTTCCCACTTTCGCAGAGCTGTGAGATTGGTTCCCGATGATTCTGCTGTATTCTCTTGGACATGTTGCGTACAGAAATTATAATTTACTGGGGCCATAAAATAAAATCAAGTTGTATAAGCATGTTATTTACATTCATTAATAACTGTTTCATTTTGTTTTATAAGTTTCAAAAATTTTGGGTCAGTCGGACGACTCAGTGTGAACATAAAAATAAGTGGGATGGACTAAACGAAGCTTCGATCATTGCAGTGAGCACAAAGCAGGATAATTCTGTTACAGCGGTATATTAACTCCGGGTTCATATATACAGTGGGCAGTACAAATCAGGATATTCCTGTTACAGCGGTACGTTGACTCAGGAAACATCCAAAAAAATGCAATATCTTTTCAACGACCAAAGTTATATTTCAAGATCCAGTCCAGCTACCAGAAATGTAATCTTAGGTCAATAAGTGTAACAGCTCATGTTTATAAACGTACGCTTTTTTGGGTGTCAAAGATGACCTCACATGATTGTAAAAGAGTGTAGAGCTTTTATACATAAAAAAAATATAAATGATACGACCAAACTGCAGTTCAAGTTAAAAAGTTTTCTTCAAAAGTTAAACTCGTATTTTTCTTCCCATACCGGCCCATTATACATAGCTATATTACATTCCCCTGACGGAGGGAAATCACGAGAACAAAGTTTTGGAATTATAGCAAAACTCTACAACGTTCTTATCCAACTGGAAAAAAAAATCAAGAACGTTTTAAAGTCTTAAACAAAAATTCAGACTTTTTAAGGAAAAATGTAATTTACGGCCTTTTCAAGAACTCCTAGAGTTCAGCAGTGCGAACCCTGTGACTGTGGGCATAACGGATAAATAATAACTTAAGAGGGTTTTTTAGAGGTTTATCTTTTGGTTGTTAGTCAAACTTAAGTCCTGGAACACAACTAGTTTGACGGTTTACAAGCAACAAAAGTTTTAAAAACATTTAGGTTGGTAGCCTTCATCAGAATAATAATTCAATTTAAGCAAAGCAGTTCATCCCCTAATATACCGTCACTGTCCTATCGCCTACAATAGAACAATAACTCACTCACCCCTAATATACCGCAACTGTCCTATCACCTACAATAGAACAATAACTCACTCGCCCCTAATATACCGCCACTGTCCTATCCCCTACAATAGAACAATAACTCACTCGCCCCTAATATACCGTCACTGTCCTATCACCTACAATAGAACAATAACTCACTCGCCCCTAATATACCGTCACTGTCCTATCGCCTACAATAGAACAATAACTCACTCGCCCCTAATATACCGCAACTGTCCTATCACCTACAATAGAACAATAACTCACTCGCCCCTAATCTACCGCCACTGTCTTATCGCCTACAATAGAACAATAACTCACTCGCCCCTAATATACCGCCACTGTCCTATCACCTACAATAGAACAATAACTCACTCGCCCCTAATATACCGCCACTGTCCTATCACCTACAATAGAACAACAACTCACTAGCTCACGCATTTTTACTGCATCAAAAATCTTCTTATAGTTTTAAATTATCATTCTGTCGAGGGCTACCAAAACTGCAGCCGAAGCGTAAATGTGTTTTAAGTTTTTATTGCGTGCAACAACTCTCGAAAGTTGTCTTTTGAAGTTATCCTCAGAAATTGTAAATAACGGAGCTTCTGCAACTCGCTTTTCTGCAGTTTCAGATTGTTCATTGGTGATTCAGATTCAACTGAGTAAAATTTTATTTCTGTTAAAATATCTCATTTTAAAACTACAACAAAGAATTTGCTTCTGAGCATTTATAGATTCCGCACATGTAAAGTTCGACGTTTGAAACTGGCATAAGAAATGAAACGAAACGAAAAATATCTTGCAACAAGACTCGCATACGACTTCCAGCCTTCACTTGACTGGTAGGAAAGAAATTATACGTTGTTTACGGTAGATTTTTCTATGTCCGTGAAATACTAAAAAATAAATAATAACTCTAAAACTTAAGCTGTTAAAAATGATTTAAACTAAAGCAGAAATGTTGCAAACGACCAAAAACCTTGTTACCAAATCATAAATGTTAATATACCTCTATAACCACATACCTCAAATTCAATAATACTTTCAGTATTCAACACTATAATTTCTACACCAAGTAAAGTTTTCAACTTCTACAGTAAAACAATACCGACACTACAGTATCTCTAAATATTTATTCGTTTGTTCCTTAATGACTCTAAAGGTTTATTTGTCGTGTTTACCGGTAAGAAGGAAGAGAGACGGCTCATCTGGGTTGTTGGCGGTTTGGAATTCATCCCTCAGTCGAAACCTCCAACACTCCTCAAGGTCAAGTCTGACAACTTCCTGCCTGAGTTTGTTACGGTCTTTGCACACAAGACAAAGCCTTGCACCGGAAGTGAACTGAAACTGTTGAAGGAACTGCGCCGTCACTTTCTGTTCACAGAAAAACAATAAGAGCCCGCTGTATTTGGTCGTTGGTTTCTCAGCGGTCTTGGAACGTGATTTGCGCTCATCATCTGCCAGCCGGGAGCTAACGTACTCCACCGTGATTTTAGGGCCCAGATTCACGTAGCAGTCGATCACAAGAACGGGGTTGTTAGACTTGCCAGCAGAGGTCGGAAAAAGCCGGCTTGAGCCCGCGTTCGCTAAGTACAGTTCAAGCAGATAGTGGGCGGGAACTGAAAAGAAGTGTGTGTCCTCACGATCGGGCGCGTTCACCAACTTGCTGTACTCGCTGGGTTCGACTAGTTTCGGGGGCTGGGCCGAGTCCTCAGTGCCGCTGGCGAGTTGGAGCCTGAACACCGTCTTACCACCGGTGGGGATAAACTTCTTAAGGAAAGCGTAGTGGTTCAGACGGCAGGTCACAATGCCAACACTTTCCACTCTCAAGCTAAAATCGATATTCTCATAGATGTATCTTGAGCTGTCGTACTGGACATCCTGTAGCAAGGATACGTTAAGGAGGATAAATGAGTTGAGGATACTGCGTGCAAATGAAGCCTTCTGAAGGGGAGCTGTACACTTGCTGCTATACTGCCTCACACCCAGCAGGCCAAAACTCAACAGGTTCGGGATAGACTCGATATCTTCTAGGACTCGGGAAAGAGGTGTGTATCTGTTTTTTAACTTCGTGTCACTTTCCTCTTCCTCATTTGGCCTGGAAGGAATTGAAACAAAATGATATTTAAAGACTTGTCTTTGATGCAGTACAACATGACAGTAGAGAAAGTTGTGAACTTGAAGTTAAGATATATTAATAAATATCCCGTTAGTTCTAATCATATCTTTCCCAAATAAACTACAAAGGCATTCACTCAGTTTTAGTCAGAGTTCACAGCTCCACTCAGTAAACGCCGTCTGGTCCACATAAACGCAATTTCCGACCCAAGGCCGCAACAAGTCTCTTTACGGTACTTACTTCATACTTCCCTGTAGAAGGTTCTGCCACATTACACACGAGTCATCCATCATCAAAATAAAAGGCCACACATCTTCTCCCAATTTCCTTTCAATACCGTGCCGCTTTCGTTCTGTCAAATAATTCTCAGTCGCAAATTCCTACGAAAAAAAGCCATTTGTTTTAATATAGTTAGCACCTTCTTAAATAAACGTTTTCAGCACTTTTTTGTCTGAATGTCATATTCCGCCTGGTTAAAATGTTTAAAAATATTTCGGTAAAATCTTTTGATAGATTTTAAAATAAAACTACGTTTTCGAACATTTAGCTCATCATCAGAGTTAAAAATCTAAGAACTGCTTTTGTTTATATTATTTTTTTAGGTGATATCTATGTCCTTGGGGAATAGGGCAACTTCAAAAGGCCCAGCTCGTTTATTCAAATTTGGTTTATAGACTATAATATGGAACGCTTCAATGGTTCACTGTTGTTAGTACTTTCCATTCAAAGGTGTCATCGGGGTTCCCTTTAAATGTTTCGCCGGTTCACGTTGTTTGGGAACATTTTAAGAGTGCTTATTTCGTCAAACTTCAAATTCCTCCCTTATTCTCCAATATAATTTTCCCCCAGTCGCATGTTCCCTGGTATAAGACACCAGAAGGATAAATGTTGACTTTTTGAATGAAAATAGACTCACTTTTTTCAGTTTGCCAGACTGTATAGAAGTTGACCCACAATGTTTTATTTATTTAGTTTCTTGATAAATTTTATAGCAATCAAATTCCAATTTTCAAACGTTTTTCAAACCAGTGGACTGGGATAATCAATTCATCTTCATCGGGTTTATTGAAATATTCGATTATCACCTGCACAAACGTAGCTAGATATCCACACATGACGAATGAGTGATTGATCGATTTGACTTCTTCCCAATTTGTGGATATACGCCTTGCTCGATGCAGTGCTAGTGCTCCTATGAGTAATGACTGTGTTTCGTTTCCATCTTTTTTGTGTTGACCATTTTTCCCAGTTTCTTGTAAACTCTCAGTCTCTGGTAGTTAATTTCCTATCCTTGTGTTTAATAGCTGTGTCAAGGAAATGTTTTGGGTTTACTTCTACTGTAAACTAAATGTTGAGATAGTAGTTATTCAGGTTCTCCAACAGGACGTATAATGATAACAGGGGAACGAACCGGGACCTCAGTGTTGTGATAGTAGTTATTCAGGTTCTCCAACAGGATGTATAATGATAACAGGAGAACGAACCGGGACCTCAGTGTTGTGATAGTAGTTATTCAGGTCCTCCAACAGGATGTATAATGATAACAGGGGAACGAACCGGGACCTCAGGATTGGGAGGCAGATCTTACCACTGCGTCAACCCCTCCGCTGACGTGTTGTACACTGCAGTCTATAAACCAAACTTGAATAAACAAGTTTAGTCTTTTGAACACACCCTATTCCCCAAAGGCATACGTATAATCTAATACAAACGAAAGCAATTTCTCAGATCAGTTTTAACTCTAATGATGAACTCAATTTTCGAAAACGTTAAGTTTTTTATAATTATCAAAAGATTTTTACCTACATATATTTAAACAATGTCTCTGTCTATCTCCTAAGAATAGAAATATAAATAGCTATAGCACATGCATTAGCGAACCTTAATATAGTAGCGAGCAGCACCCAGCCCCTCACGGTCACAGGAGACAGGTAGCCCCACAATCACGTGATTGGGCCAAGCTTTGTGATAGTAAGGTACTTCACACTGTTTCACGAACACAAGGTGCACGTGGCTCTGACCATCCATAGCGTGATACAAGTTCAGCAAACCTGCACAAGGGAAAAGCAAGGAAAATCCGTTATTACTGAGTTACATGGGATGAACCATTTTAGAAAATCCATAACTCAGGGTTCATATGCTTTTTTGGACTAAAAATTGAAAGACATTTCAAGGACTTTCAAGGACATATTTTTCCATTTTTCAAGGTTTCCGCGCACTGCAAAATCAAATTATTAGTCGTTTTTATTTGTTCTTTTACTATTACGTGTTGCTAAGTTTCTGCCACCGTCATCGTTATCATAACCACCATCATTATCATCATCACCACCATCACCAACATCATCATCAACACCACCATCATTATCATCACCACCACCATCATCATCATCACCACCATCGAAATCGTCATCAACAACAAGATCACCATCATCATCACCTTAAATAATACTTTACTCACCCACTTCATGTCGTCCAGTACTGGGAGTCATGATAGGGGTCTTGACGCCCAAATCTTCCTTTTTAGAGTTTTCAGTTTTCAGCAGCTTCACACTCTCCTCTGGACCTGCTTTGAGCACACGTGCCAACCTCAAGCCCTGCAGTTGTCCATCCTCAGTGAAAATGAACTGTGCCTCACACGTGGGTGGAATCACAAACTGAAGGATTTGGTCGTTCTTGAGTCTGTATGGGTAACACAGTGCAGCACTAGGCCCCATGCCATCACGGTAGTGCTTGCAGCTGTCACAATGATGGTAAGTATCAAAGGCGGCATGAGGACCGAGAATAACCGAGGCAAGAGATCGTTTGGATGAGCGCTTCTCTGTAGTTTTTCTTGCAGGTACTTCTTTGTCAGAATCTGCTTTTACATCGGCCTTTTTGACTGGTAGTCTCACTCGACTGGCGTTGCAGTACCTGAACAGAAAAGTACAGATACAAAATAACGAATACTGCAATTGCCACTCAAACTAAAATATTACAGCAATCTTAGCATTACCATTACTGTTCTTATTACTAATACAGGCATTAACATTACCATTATTGTTCTTATTACTATTCTTATTACTAATACAAGGCATTATCACTATCGTTCTCACTGTCAGTAAAGTAGCAAATAGGGCGAATCTTTTCTGACGTTATTGTTTACATTCTGCTTCATTAGCATCAACTAAATGTGGAAAAAACTACCAAAATAAAAAGGAATTTAGTTCAAAACCTGAGAAAAAGCAAAGAAATTGAGGTCAGTGGCCAAAATTTGGTTCAGTACATGCAGTTTCAAAAAAAGATATCGTTGTTCAAAAAACGCAAAACCACTGAATGGCAAAACCGTTCATGAGTTCTTACATTCTTTGTAAAATTTCCAACATTTAAAACCGCAATCACCATAACAATATTTGACATATCGATCTCATTTTTTTCAGAAGAGGTTTATTTTGGAAAGCTCTTTTAATATTCAGTTCTTCTCAATTTGTATCTTAGTTAGAAAGAAGGGCTCGTATGCTAATGAGGCAAATAATATAAACAAAGAGTCACCGGTAGTTTGAACTCAGCCTGAGTAACCGAAGATCATGTTGTGATCACTTTGAATTGGTCTGAATTAATGAGGAAACTAATCTTGAGAAGGACTTTTGTCAGAGGTAGTGACTGACGTTTCGAAAACCTGTGCAGAAGTCATCAAAGTCAGAGTTAAGTAACAAATTGTGTGTTAGTTAAGTACTAATTGTCTGGTTTGCAATTACTGATTGGTCAGTTTTGCCGTGATGTCATTCATTTCTCATTCTCATTACCCTTACCCAACCATTGCCAATACCATTACCGCTCTCGTTACAAAATTTTGTGATTCTCATTATCCTAACCATTCTCTTTATCATTACTTGTGTCATTACCATTACCACTGCCATCATTTATTTTAGCCTAACCATTACCATTCTCATTACCATTACCTTTTTACCTTTTTACCTTTTTTAAACAACTTTAATGTGAAATTACTTGTTTACTAATATTGATAACAATACCTGTAATCATTTGTATCAACGACAAAATTATACTGACCAAACAATAAATGTAAGCGTTTATTGTGCTTCAACAAATTTTATAAGGATAACAGTCGAGAAAAGCATTTGTCGTGATTCTGGTGTTTATCACAGTACCTGTCCTCAGTCATTTCGACACTGAAAGGAAGTTTAGCTAGTTCCTCAAACTTGGGCCACAAGCTTTTTGCACCAGCTTGCACAAAGGTCTTGGCTGCTATGGAGTCACTACTAGGCATCCAAGTACTTTCGTCATAAACATCCACATTTTGTAGCTTTAGCAACATACGCTGGAGTAGTCTCGTGAAGTGAAGATAGGCACCGGTTTTGCCAACCTTCAGAGAGACAAATAGAAAGACGTTCTAGTGCAAGAAGGCATAAAAAAAAACTTAACAAATACAAATTATATATTATATCTTTGAGATTTCAATTTTCAACATCAATCGAATATCCAGAATTGGTGACACAGGAGAAATTAAAAAGCCAGCAACTTCAGAGATTCATGCTACCACTGGCAAGTTGAGTATTCTAAGGAGAAAAAACTACAGTACAGATAGTGGAGCTCCCCTAACATGTTAATGCTGAAAAACATGTCAGTATTACACATCTTGTTTAACTAAATATTCAGTCTCATGATATTTTCAAAAATGTTATCCAAATAATGCTTAGTAAAATGATATCCTGAACCTTCAACCCCACAATCCACATTTCAAACTGCTACAGGTTTTTCACGGTGTTTACATTTTTTTATTATTAACCAACCTGTGGGGGTCCGCTAAAAAGCAGGGCTCGTGGATGATATTTAACACAGCACTCTCTTGCTTCAATTTTGTCATTCATGGCTGCAACCATTTCCGTGTCGGAGTCTGAGCTTGTTGCTGACACTCCAGCTGATTTCTGGGATAGTACGGCTGGGTGACAAATTAACACGAATTCTCTTTTTAAAATAAGTTTGGTTAAAATAGAATAGAATAGAATAGAACAAACAGAACAGAACATAATACAATTGAAAAGAAAAGAATACAATGGAATACCATGGAATGGAATGGAATGGACCAGAAAGGAATCTTCACTTGTCTGTTTTTCTAAGTTCGTAATGGGAATCAAGCTCATGACACTCTGCTTACCAATAAGATGTTCTACCGATGCTAAGCTAAGTGCAATATTATCAGGTGCATCAGAAGTAATAATACCGGGTGGCTCAAAAAAATGTACTCCTCTTTGATTTTGTATAGTTTAAAACGTAAAAGATAACTTATATTTTAACAAGCGTTATTGTATGCAGTAATCTCTAACTTAAATTTTGGTGTATACTATGTGCATTTTAATACAGCATTGTTGGAGATAAAAGCGTGAGGTCAAGATGGCTGGATATTGGCCAAGTTCTTTTTTTTGCGCTATTATGGACCGAGACGAAGTCGAGGTCCATGAACATGCAAAAAAAAGAATGAGGCCAATATCCAGCCATCTTGACCGAACAAGCTTGTTCAATAAAGGATTTATTATATGGCCAAATAATTTCACTTTTCTACTGTTTTCCGTAAGACAAAAACGCTTCCATGTCTTCCAATCACTTTGTGTTTTAATTTTTGTATTTTCCATTTTTGTTGACGAATAAGTTTACGAAACTCTTCTGTTTTCTTTGTTTTGACTGACTTCTTCCCGTTGTTGTGACTCCATTGCTCAAAACTCATTGTGTAATTCACCTGCAACTATTCTAGTAAATAGGGTAATCATTGGATCTCTTTGACTGTAATTGTATTGTTTTGTTTCTTATTTAGCTGGGGAAGGTACGACTGGGCTCAGGTGGCCGTCAGCATCAGATATGAACACCAGGTTGAGGCGATTGATTGCAGGATACCAAAGGGTGCACAAGAAGCAAGAACTTAAGAAAGTTGCTGCAGAGAAGGAGCGAGAGAGAAAGGAGAAGTTTGAAGAAGCAATCAGACAAAAAGAGCTGAAGAAGTTAGAAATGGCACAAAAGTAAGTCAGAGGACAGGGTGCTAAATATTCAGTAAAGACAGTGATGTAGACGAAGAGATTTATTTTCGTTCATTTTACACTAGGGCTGCTGTAGATGCATCAAAATCTTCCTAGATTTCAGAGTTGAACTTGGCAAGATCAATTTTTGTAATTGAATTTTTAAAATCTTTGAACAACCCTCGAACTGTGCTGATTTTAGTCTTTTCCGGAAAGAGGGTGTGGTTATGCTGAGCACTTCCTTCTTTCATCTGTAACTCGGAAACTAAATATTTTAAAGAAACTTTGTAGTTAGATAGACCATCAGAATGAAAAAAAAGTAGGCCATCAAAAACTTATTACACGCTTTTTTTTAAAAAAGAACCAGTAAATTTTGCCGAGGCTCGCTTGTTCTTAATTTTTTGGCAACTTCAGCCTCAAGTTGTTCTTATTTCTGTGAGCGGTAATATTGGAAAATGAAACACCTTGCGCCTCTCATGTATTGCACTACTGAATTTAGAGGCAAACTACCTTCATTGTTTGTTAAGCTGTGTTTACAACCTTTCATTTTATGTTTTATCGCTAAGTTTTAGTCAATTTTCTACCACAAAAACTTTCCTAGTTATGAAGCCTCAGCCTGAGCTTGTTCTTAAATTTGCCAAATTTGAGCCTCGTTTTTTATAAAGTTGTTCTTATAAAAAAAGTATGTTAATGCTGATTTTAGGGTCCCTATTGTTGTCGCTGTTTTGTTACTGTAGTTAATAAGTGATGTTTAAACTACAAAAAGGTCGTGTATGCAAAGTAGGTTTATGTAGACCAAATCAATCTATTTACGTTACAGATGGTCCAAGAGGGAAGAAGTTGATTTCTACAGAACCGTTTCCACGTTTGGGGTTGAATACAAAAAGAAGGAAGGCGTATATGATTGGACAAAGTTCAGGTATTCTTGGTTTTTGCAAGGTCTAATCTAACCAGAAGAGCATTTTTAGTTTTGTCTAGCGAAGTGACCTTGAATAAAACTGATAAGCATAACCATTCATTGTAGCAGGCCGAGTGCCAAGTAGTTGTATATTCTTGTACTGGTCTTGGTTGTTTTTAACATAACGGTTATCAAACTCATTTATAATTTCTATCCAGTTAACAAGAGAAATCATAACCGTGAATAGCATGTTTCTGGATAAAGAACTTTACCGTATTAATACAAAATTTAAGTGGTGATCTGAATAAGAAGTAGGCAGGTTAACGGCAGTGAATGCAGAAAGGTGCTAATTGTAATTGTTAAACAAACGATCTCATTGGCTAATCCTTGAAAACCAACCATATCTTCATAAGTAAGCAAATTTCTTTCGAGTTCACTCATTCATTCCCTTCCAATGGAAACTCTTCTTCGTTTAAATTTTAGCAAAAATTTTGTTAGCATGGAAAATCAGAAGCCTTTCTTGGCTTTCGTTTTGGAGTCTTATGATTGGATAAATTGTTGTAGTTTGAAATATGAAAACATAGAAATCAGAAGCCTTTCTTGGCATTCATTTTGGAGTCGTATGATTGGATAAATTGTTGTAGTTTAAATTTTTCATTGCTTTAAAATAAAGTTTAATCACATTTTGTTATCAGTAAGATTCTAAACATTCTGGTGTGCGAAATGTTTAATACTGCAGAACAATGGGAGGTAGCCCACTTATTACTGGAACCCCGTACTTATCTTGAAATTCAGATCGATTTTCATTTAAAAAAATCAGCAAAACATGATAAAACTAATCTAGACGTTTGATAAGCAATATATAAAGAACTTTAGTTTGTGTTTTTTTCAGGTCTAAGGATTTTTGACTTTTCCTTGGATCTTTATATACCGATAAAACACTCATTGTCGTTCTTTAAACATTACTTAAATTTTCGTGGTAGTGTGTCCAACTTGTGCAAGAAAGATCATCGGTCGGATTCCCATCTGCAGGTGAAATTTTTTCCAAGTTCCCTGTCTGCATAATTTCAGTTTTGTTATTTAATTTTCTTAAAATAAATTTTATAATTTTAAATAAATTTTATAATTTTATTCATTTTGTACTGATTGCTGTGTTTGGAGTGCTGCCTAAGTGTTTCTGTTATATAAAAGACAGTTAATTATTTAAAGTAAGAACGTGCTACTGAAAGGGCTAAGGCAAATCATTTTAAGCTTCATCTTCAGGAAAAAAAACTTTAAAACTGGTTCAGCAAATGTTATGGTGGAACTGAGAATATTATTTGTTGTTTTGTTATGTAGAAGTTTAGCTCGACTGGACAAGAAGAATGACGATAGATTAAAAGATTACTATCTTGACTTCATGGCCATGTGCAGAAAAGTGTGTGGTAGAGGGATGGATGGCGATGTTGAAAGAGGTAACTGCTAAACCCAGTTTTAGTTAAACCAACAATGTCTCACCCTTTAAACCGTTTGTTTAAACCTTATAAAGTGACCATTTATTTTGTTTGTCTTGAAGTCAAGAGTAGAAATGATTGGTGTTATTCATTCCAACTTTTGAGCCAGTTGATGAAACCGTATAAAGTGACCATTCATTTTGTTTGTCTTGAAGAGTAGAAATGATTAGTGTTATTCATTCTAACTTTTGAACCAGT
>JAOCPT020828390.1:0-24304 GCA_026546935.2 Palythoa grandiflora
CCCCCATCTGGGGCTAAAACCTTAAAACATTTGAGTTGGTGGTATTTAATAGAATTGGAAAGAAAATGCTTCTAAAAAACTAGTTGAATTACTCAGAAAAAATATATATATAGAAATATTTGAGGAACGGAATTTGCCCTAGTTATAATGGAAAATAAAGGTTAATAACTTGCGGTATACCAGTTCACCTGCGCATTTCTTACTCGGACCAAAATACATGTTTGTTTACAGTGTTTAAAATATATGACAAATTTTAGTTTTGAAATTCTTGTTAATAGCAAATGTTTTGTAGAAACTATTGAGCTGAGCGTAATGCTCTTTCTTCTTTCAAACGTGCACAGGTTTAGATATATGTTTTTTTATATAGCTCACCATGAACTTTGACGGTTGTTGTTCTGCTCTTTCGTATCCTCCATCTTTTTAGTCGATGTAACACCTGTTCAGAAACGCACGAATATATACCCGCATCATCGCTTCTAACATTGCTGATCTTTAGGTAACCTTTGGATCTGCTTCTGTAAGTTTCGCCATTTCTTATCCATGACACCTCGGGCGTCGGAAAACCTGTCACAGAGCAGCTGACGACACCACGTGACCCTCGGGCAAGATACTGAGTTTCTGGTGCAGAGATTTCGGCTAATAGCAAAACATAAACAGAAAATTTAGCAATATGTTTATCCGCAATGACAGTGTCATGTATGGTTAGTGCAGTGGTACGATTTGTATACCTTCTAAACACAAGGTTCCGTGTTGAACATTTACGTGACCATCTTTTCCGACATCCTTAGCTTACGAAGTTGGTAAAGTGGGTACCAGCTTTTGCTGGGGGCTAGCCTGCGACAGATTAGTGTCCCGTCCAGGGGGAGTCAAAGACTACCATCCGCTTTAAAACACTACAGAAATCGAAGATAAGCACCGCCACTTAGCTAATAAAAGGAGTTTGCTTTTTTTATCCATGATTACACAGTATTAACCTCAAAAAAGGCCATTTTTCCATGCGCTCACCTTCGATAAAAATATAGAGCGACAGGTTAGTGTATTTAGTTCTACAAATGTATAGTCCGCCATCGCCGCTGTGTAACCGCGTAATAGTCAAATCTGCTCTATCTCCTGTACTGTTGGAAGTATTTGATGATGAAGGCATCTGCCAACCAAAAAAGGTGTCATATTTATCCACGTGACACACAGCTCGAACTGTTTCTCCAAGGCGAAAGAGTCCATAAATTGTTGTATTATCGTACTCTTCATGGTAAGGTATTGCGGTGCCTGGGTAGTGTAAAACGTTTGCAATAATCACAATTAGTCTAGCCATTAATATATATGTATACTGTTGTTAGTCTATGAATTTCATGTTTTTCCTTTTTTGTCTTTTTGAAATCCTCTTAACATATTTGTAAACATCGACTATAAATAAATTTCATATATTTTTTACTTATATAGAATTGCTGCGAACTATAAATAACTGTTTTGAACTATACTATGAACTAAATAAAAACGCAGAGGGGAAAAGATCTGTGTTACAGGATCAGTGCCTCTCCATACAAAACCGCTTGGCGAAACATTTTGTCTTCCTTGCATGAATTGAGACCATGATTTCAAACCCCTTTGCCTTACCGGCTGACGCTAGGGTAAGAAATTGCTATACTAAAACTTGTCTAAAAGAATAGTTAAAATCAAAGTAAAGTTAATAAAATAGTTTCCAAACGTTTTCGAATAATGTTGTTCATGCATCTTCAGGGTAAAACTGTCTAAGAGTCGCTTTTTGACATGGTTTATTAGGTTATTCCGATGCCCTTGGGGAACAGAGCAAGTTCAAATGATTGTACATATCTATTCAATTCTGGACAATAAGCTGCAATGTGCAACGCTTCGGTGATTCTTCGCCTTAGTCAATTTTGGACTATTGTTAGTGTTCTCCATTTAAATGCGTGGGAGGGTTCTCTTTCACGTGCCGAGCTGGCTCAGATTGTTTATTTGGATCTGAATGTTCATCTATTCTGACTTCAAAATTCCGACTAGTTTCGCCAATGTCTAAAAGAGTTATCGGAAAACATCGTTCCATTCCGTCTCGCTTACCTGGGAGGACATGACTTGGAGATATCAGTTGTATCTTTGATTGTGAGGCTCTTCTGTAGATGCACTGCACGGGAATTTTGAAATCCGGGATCGTTAGTCCAGAATAAGGAAAGGCATGAGCTATTAACTCGTTGATATAAAGCCTTTGATAATACGACTCCCTTTTTATCGTTCCACAAACTCTGAGTGGAACTGTTACAGTTATATGGGTTTCGTTGACGTGATAAGGCTCGCAGCCGGGATCTTTAAGGTGGAGATGAAAATGCACTGGATCAAGCCAGGGATACTGGGAACGAATCACATCCAAGCGCATGCGTGACTGGTCCTCAGAGCATGATATTGCTATTCCATTCTTTGTAATATTTGATGGATCTGAAGAAAGGTTTCATGTATAAAAAACAAATTAAAAATAGGAATCAGGGGTCGTGTCAGTTATTTTACCGACTGTGCATGACTAAAACAAGATGAAAGTTTTCGTCTTTCTTTTGCTGTTTTGCGCTCAAAGTAACAACTTAAAATGAATTCTAGTATTTAGTCATCAAATATCAGTACATTTTTTTAAAATAGAAATTACTAGCAACATAACCCAACACACACATCGTATTTACTTACCAACTCTGCTCAGCCGTATGTTATGGATTATTGTATCACCGCGCGCATCCTGTGCTCGACAGCGGTAATCACCAATATCACTTTCCCTTGTCATATTTAGAGCGACAGAAACCTCTCGACCACCTCGTGCATACACCGCAAATGTTGGTTGTCCGTTCGCTGCGTTTGTATTCAGTTTGATCAGGACACATGAGATAGGAGGAGCACCATATAGAAAAACACAGCTTAAAGTAAGAGGAATTCCCTTCACGTACGGTAAGATATTTGCACTGGACCTCACACGGTCAATCTTGAGTGACTTTAGAACTGAAAAAGAAAAACAACTAATTAATAAGTAAACGCTTATTTTCAAAAGGAAAATGTTCATATAGAGAGGGAATACATAGATAAGGAATTTGTTTTCACAAGAAAATAAATTCTTTATCTACAAGCGACTATTCATTATTCTGTTTATTATATAAACATATACTACATTTACCGAAAATCTTCGGAAACTAGCGTAACTATCTTATGCATTTTCGAATTTTTTTTTTAAATTTTCTAAAAATTTTTGGAAAACTTCGGAAGTGTTTTGGATTTTTTTAAAGTAATTTTGCGAGTTTTGTGTTAATATATTTTAAGAATTGTGTCGTTTTTCGAGTTGGCCAGTCAAGGTTTACATGCCCGATTTGTAACTTCAAAGTCGTGAATTCAAATCCAGCCATAATAATTACGGTGTTGCAACCTCAAGCAATACAGTTTTGTCCGACTTGTTCTAATTTAACTCAGCTGTATAAACGAGTAATTAACTTCTGTTTGAGACCAACCTGCGATGGATTGGTGTTCCGTCCAGATAGATTCAAATAAACTTTTATCCACTGGTCCGGCGAAGCGGGGAAGCCGGAATGATGGGAAATGGAGGGGGGAGGGGGAGGAATTTCGGTTTGACTTGTGGGTAATGTTGAAAATTTTTCTAGAGAATAAATTCTTTGCATGTCTTCCAATTTGATGTTTCAGGTTGTTCTTCCACTGCTGTTGGGGTGGCCGACAGTTATACGATTCCAGATTATAGATTTACAGCGTCGACTACATTCGCAAGTTCGTGGTACAAACCCTGGTTCGCCCGACTGAATGGTCAATACGGATGGACACCGTTAACAAAAGCCAACGTACCAAATGAGTGGCTACAGATCGACCTCGGTAGTAGTTACTTTATATGTGCTGTAGCGACACAAGGACATAGTATCAACAATGAATGGATTAGAAATTACAAACTAAAACTGTCAAACAACAACAAGGACTGGAAGGTTTACAAGGAGGGAGGAGTAGAGAAGGCGAGTATTTTAGATGTTAGAAATTTTTCTTAGAGCGTATTTTATTGGGATCAACCAATTTTGGTTGGTTGGGATGGTTGGTTTTTTTTTATACACGTTCTATTGGGAAAAAACCGTTTTTGGTTGGTCCAGTTGATCAACCATTTCAACCACCTCAGATGAAGGTTGAAATGGTTGAAATCGATGGGCAGCGACCGCGTAGTCAACCAAAAATGGTTGGAAAAGTGTTCTATTGATAATTTCATCCAAATCAACCGAAACTGGTTTAGGTTGAAACGGTTGATCCCAATAGAACACGCTCTTAGTTTTATGTTAACAGAAGAACAAGTTCCCAGGTTCAATCCCCGGCTCAGTCGAATGCTGAGCATTTGTGTGACTTTCTATTCCGCCAAAGTTGACTCAGTTTTCCATCCTCCCGAGGTCGGTAAAATGAGTACCAGCCATTCTGGGGGTTACCTGCGACGGCTTGGTGTCCCGTCTTTGGGGAGGCAATGACTTTTATCCGCTTAACACTTCAGAAACCGGAGATAAGCTTGCACCGCCTCCGATGGGCCACTTAGGCTCGTAAAGGGATTTAGCTTATCCCTAAGCTAATGAAACTTGGAAGAATTGTCAACTATGGGAAAGTACGCTTAATTTTGGTACTGGAGCTCCCAGTTATTTATGACGTAACAATGAAGTCATTTCTCAGTTAACACATCCGTTTTTTAGTGTTAAACAAAATCTAACTGTTTTCGAAGTACTATTCAGAAATCATCGTTAATATTATAATTTGACAACCATAATCTTCATTTGCAATACTTTAGTCCATTTAAAGTTGCAAATGATGTAACAAGTACGGCTGTACTACGGGACCAGGAACAAGTAAAGATAGTGTTGTACGGTACAATAAAGAAATGCTCGTAGAATCAGGTAGAATCGCTCAAGAATCAAGAATAAAAGTTTAACTCAGTCAGTTACTAGAGATTTCTACTCATTACCACTGTGCAAACATTTATGGCGATCTGATGCGAACTGAGGGAGCCTTTGTTCTTTTAGTCGGCTTCGGCTATGCATATTAATATTAAATAATGCGAATACCAATACACGTGTACGACGCAATCTAAAATTGATCGTATATTCTCCCAGAGTCCAGAAATAAAAAATCAAACTCCGTCAGTCGATGGGAAACATCCCTTAGGGTAGTTTTTGGAAGTTTTATAATCTGATGGTAACCGACAGAGCCTCGGGGTTTTTTCAAGAAACGTCGCCCCTTACCAACAACAACAACTACAACAACAACAACAAGAAAAGCAGCGTTTGGGGACCAGTACCTGTTCCAAAATGAAACCATAGTTTGTTATTTTCCGTAGCTAAATTCAAACATAGTATCTGAAAATCCTGTTACCATAGCAATAGGCAATAACATATCGATCCAAACATTATACCGAAAGATTCCCCATAACGTTTGAGGAAAAGTCAGAAAATTTAAGCTCTTATGGATAAACCGTTCAAATGATAGGAGAGATAAACCACATCGGGGGCCCATAGACCACTCCTGTCCCGCGACAGTTTTTAAAAAGTTCTAAAGACTGGATACCAATTCACTTAAAAGGTTCGGCAGCGTTTCTGATTTACCCACAGTTTTATTGACCTTCCTTGTTCAATTTTGGCTTTTGTTCTTTTATAAACAATGCTTCATTGCCAACAATGAACGAGCAAGGTCAATCAATTCCCTTGACGCTGTTGAACTAGATACAGGTGCATAATTAAATTACTTAACATAATCTGAAGATGGCCGTCGGATGACAGCCGAAATATTAACTTTAACAGTAGTAACATGGAATGGCTTCTTGTTTTAATTTTTATAGTACTTTGAAAATATAATCGATAATCTAGTTCTACAACTTAATTTTGTAGGTATTTCTAGGAAACACAAATCGGGACACTGTAGTAAAGAGATTGCTACAAGAACTTACACAAGGGAAACTAATACAGTTTAGACCTAATCAGTACAACTATTGGCCCACCGTTAGAATGGAGGTTTATGGAATCATACAAGGTAAGTATTACTCAGTATTAAGTAAAGGTAACAGTGTTTAACACTAATTATTATATGGCCCTGCAATTTCCTGCATTTTGATTGGCTCACGCGCGGTCTGTCAAAAGGCGTATTCGGCCCGCGTTTTTGGACCGGTTTCCTTGATGTCAATTTTTAGAAAATTTTGAAAACTAGCAAAATTACTCAAAAAACAATTTTTAAAGTACTTCCGAAATTTTCCAAAATTTTCCGATGATTTTCAAACACTTCCGAAGATTTCCAAAGATTTATAGTTAATGTAAATTCCAATAAAAATCAATTTTTCAAATATCACATAATAATGACGTCATCATGAAGTCATCACGACGTCATTCGATGTTAAATATCAGTAAAAACACAGTCAAGTCATTTGACCTGTGAAAACCAATACTTGTGCCAAAATTGGTTTCAATCGGTTAAACGGCTGAAGAGTTTTGTACAGCACCTAAATACTTATTTGTGACGTCATAATGACGTCACTATGACGAAAAATGTCAATTTAACTACACCAATTAATTTGCCTTGTGACCAACTTATCATGTGCCAATTTTCGTTCAATTTAATTAAATTGGTGGAAAGTATAGACCGCGGGCACTTTGTGCCGCCCCCCGTGTAGAACCAACCTCAAAAAGCCCGTGTAAGATACGGTTAATAGATGTTGCTGAACCCGTATCTATCTAATGTTCCATTATTACAGTGGCCCTTCCTAGGTTCCCATTATCCCTATCAAAAATGTCCTTACATTTTTCTCACAAGCCACAGAACGACTTTTTCTGTTCATAAGAGAGGTCAGAACAGCCTGCCCTAATATCACGTTTCCACTTGTTGCCCATGGGATCACAATCAACCCTATGTACAACTTTAGGTTGTCGTTACTTAGTAAATTTTGTTCTCCATGTCAAAGATTTCAGCTGATCCACGGTGAAGAGGGTAGAAATGTCAAGCATGTGCCAATACGTGATCTGAAAAATTAGCTAAACAAACAACAGCTCGTGAGCGAGCTGTGGAGTATGTGTGAATATGCCCTCACCCACTAAATCTCCCTCAACAATCCCTGGCGTTCCATGGAGTTCATTAGAAATAATAAAAAATGATTTAATCGGCTCTCGACTTTGTTTTTAAGTCCTAATGTTCTTATAGCTTGAGCACCAAATTACAGGATTAGCTAGTGTTGCCATGCGTAAGCGAATCCAATATGTATGTCTTTAGGTTGGTTGGGTCTGAATACGACGGATTATTATATAGGTGTTCGATCTGGGTACTGCGAGTTAATATTCATGTTGGGCCTGAGTACGAGGGAGTATCATTCTGTGATTCGTGTTCAAGGATCTGGGTACGACGAGTTTTTCTTTTTCGTGTTGGGTCTGGGTACGACGGATAATTATTGCCATCGGGTTTGGGGTCAGTTTCACGAAAGAGTTGTTTTAAAGTCAAGAGATGAACGTGACAGCAACCAACAAACACCGCTTTGATGCAGGAGACTAATTTTGTTTAGTTGCGCAATACTTCCTCTTGTATGACGCCTTTATTCTTCATTATCAATTAGTTTCCGAGGACCCCTCAGGTCAGTTTGTTTTTGACATGACAAATAAACTTCAAATTTTGAAAACGGATGCTTTGAAATAATTGACATCTTGCTACAGAATGTGAGCACGTACGGTTTATTATTTGAATGACATCATAACTGAAAACAGATTTATAAATTTACGTTATTCATTTTTTATAAAGACGGAAAACATTATAAGGGCAATTAAAAGCTAAATAGGAACATAAACTCGTCAGTTGAGTAAGTGGCAAGATACCACAGCATCGGAAGTGAAAGAAAACTAAAATGTTGACAAAGTATCAAATTTTTGTTACCGTTCTGCTGATTTTTGCTGTTATGTACAACGTGCAGGTCATCAACTCCTTTGCAGATCTCGGATGGCCGACAGCATCAGGAAAAAAAAGAACCCTGGGAAAACGCTCTTTTCAAGAGGTCTGTCTCTATAAATTTAAATAGAACCAGCTAGTTTAGTTTCTGTAAAAGCCATTTTAATTAGAAAGTTTCTTTTTTAACCGCTTTATAGTGCTAGATTGACCTTGATATTAAGCTAAAATCGTAAAGCCATGATCAACAAGTAATCCAAACTTTTTCTTTCACTTAAATAGTTTTGAAATTTTCAAGGATAAACATAAGTCATGTCAAAATATTGTTTGTGATAAAAATGTCAAAAATTTGTTTGTAATATTTATTTTGACTCAAATATATTCGATCGGTTAATTTAGTTCGTGATATCTCACGACTTCGATGAACTAAAATTAGTATTTAACCACCAGGTGGAAATGAGTCAGATGCTAGCTGAGTCAGTCACATGTGGACCGAGAATTTCGATAAACCTTATTTGGAATGAACCGTGCGTTTTTTCCAATGATCACAACTTAATTCGTGTTTAATGGGTACCATCAACTAGTTAGTAAAGCATTTTCAAAATATAGTTAGGTTCCTTAGGTACAGTATATTTTTCTTGTAAAGTCTTACTGCAAAACGTCCGTTAAATATGTTTATTTACAAGAAAACTTTATCAACATGTATTTTTTATGCTTGACACTGCATTCTTTTTGTTGTTTCTAGAAATTGGCTCTGTACCCCTCGGGAGGAATTTTTGCCCAACGTCATCATAGAAAGAGATCTCTTGGTATGCACAACAAATTCAGAGTGTGAACTATTTCCTAACACAATGGCCATCGAAGCTACGGAAACAAGTCTAACATAAAGTAGAAGTAGAAAGCAGCTTGCAAGGAATCCTGAACTTGAAGATGAAAAAATATGCTTTGAAGAAAAAGTAGTGTTAGCTATAAAGAAAGAAAATTAAATGGTTTACCTCAGCAGAATGTCGGGAAAAAATAAACTATTCAGCTGTTTGCATGGTCACTAGTAACATAAAGGGTAACACAAGCAGTTCTCATAAGCAGCTGTTAGCTGAATACAGCGTTTCAATAAAATGTTACTTTGCACTTGTTTGTTCCGCGTGTTGGTATGACGCAACGGGGAAAATATTAATTTTAATAATTATCACAGAGGTTGTCCACCTATTGGGAGATCTCGCTCGCTTTAATTTTTATTCTTCATGCAATCGTTCTCTAACTTTTTCTTCAAAGGCCTCTTGATCATCTTGCCAGACTGAATTCTCGAGAATAGAACGTTTGTTAAAGCCAAATTCTTTCAACTAAAGTTAACGGAACTCTCATAAATTAAACATAAAACGCTATTCAATGGGTATGAGATTTTACTTCATCTTTTTATATATTCTAATTTCCATAAATTCAGTTCTAGATCTCTCAAACGGTTGATAAATTGGAATATGTTTGTAGTTGTTCAGGAATTGCGCTGTATAAAGAATCGATAATTTCAGTTATATTTTATTGAAATTGCATATATTTTCGATATTTATTTATTGAGTTACGGTGTTTTGAACTTCGTCTGGTTTAAATATAGAATAACTTTTACTTCCTTGTTATTGTGTGTTACACGGTTCTAAAAGGAGAGCTGAGCAACTTTGTGTTTCTTTAACGTAAGAACCGGAATCAAATGCAAATTAGTTACATAAATTAGGCTAATTAGTAAGCAATCACACCAAGTATAAAGCTACATGAAAATGTAAAGTAAGGCAAAATGATATTAAAGTTTTCATAATGGTCCATTTTACCGTTACTCCCGGCGCATTCAAAGCACCACACGAAGGCGACAGAGTGGCGGGCCTTTTACTTTTATGAGGAGTTTGAATGCGTGCGTAGCAACAACAAAAAAGGTTTATTATTGCATGAAAAAATGAAATTGCTATTTTATTAAAAGGTTCAACAAGAACTGACCGCGGGCCATCAAATCAGGAAGTTTAAAACTGGCCAGTGACCACGACGTGTAACGAAAAAAACAGTTCATGTTTTTGTTTAACTTTCAACAGCAACTACTTATAAATTCTTGCGGTTTACTTGTTAATGAGACGCAATGTTTATCGAATATTCTTCCTACAATTTCCAATTCGTCTCTAAGTTAATGTAAAGCAACAATTTCCGGCGCAAGCATGACTCATGGTTAAACCGACGCAATTTTTTTAAAAAAACACTGAATATCAAAACAATGCAAATTACCATTCAAAGCATCGCCGGATTTCACTGCACATCGTGGTAATTTTAGTCTACAAGTTAAGGTTATCAGCTGAGTGGAATGGGACCAAGTTCAATTTGGGAAATCACGCGTCCGGCCTAAAGGTTCGCGCAGTTAACTTCAATTTGGCCAAACGACAATTGATTTTTCCCTAACTAGACACGACCCATTCGATTGCCTTTTAATAACATCGGGGCCAAAATACTCATGCCTTTATATCTTGTGAAAATAAACTTTCTGAAAGGAAAGTGTCAAGCCGCGATGGCTTTAACGATCAGGAAATTGCATGTAATTTGCAGAGGATCCGGACAATAATTTTTATAAAGACTTCGCTGTTTCTGCTTTTCAACCTTGACGAACTCCAGTTCAAGGCCAAGGGAAATTGACTGAAACGATTCAGGAAATGAATAAAACCGAATAATCAATTGCCAGATGGTCAATGCGTTTACTTTCTGTAGTAGCAAATATTGTTTATCAGTTATCAGTTTCCCCAGATTATTGACAAAAGGGATATATACAGTCAACCTTAACTTAACTTGCTGTTGTTGAGGAAATTCGCGAAAAATATCGAGGTGTGCCGATGCGTATACGCCAAAACAGGCGGGATTTCACTCGACTGTAAACCGAAAATGAAACGACAACCGAGGAGTTTCCTGACTACTTCGCTTTTTAAAGAAATAAGCACGTGTGAACTCATGCTATTAAAGTTTTGTTTTTTTTTCAATCGGTCTGTAAAAAACCTTGTAAAAGAGGCTTTTTGCTTCGTCTTCATTTCGCCAACAGCTTTACATGTTGATATTGACGTTTGCTTGCGCTAGTCACAAAACCCATGCAGTTGTCATAGAAATTTTGTAATCGCACATGTGGAATTGTAATCGGAGGGCAATTACAGATAAATGAGAGAATTTTTTTGGCAGTCCTAGCGTGTCATGGACAACAGTCTTTGCAAGCACTCCCCCCTACTCCTCCTGTTATTTCCCAAAAGGAATATATCTGGAAAACACCGGCTGAAACAGTCCAAGGGGGTCTATTCCTTTACCACGAATTTCTTCCGCTATCTGTCTTATTCCTCGAGCTTCCTTAAACTGGCCTAGCACAGGTTAGCTTTTATGGACGCCTTTCTTTAGATATCAATTTATTTCGAAAGGTCTCAGGGAACTCGTAAAAAGTATTAGTAACAGCGTTAATTCAAAACACAAAAAAACCCACCTGATATTAAATGATTTTTAGGTTGTTTGATTTGTAGTATTTTTTATATTTCTAAAGTACAACGGTTATATCTTGTGACTAGAGAGCCCGTTTGACAATTATTTGTTTAGAACAACCTTTTTTCAACCTCACGCGAAATTGTTGTATTTTTTTCATACAATAAGATAACTTCCCCTTAGTCACTTTGTTAAACATCTTCACAGCAACATTATAATCAAGCAAAGAAGACATTACCCTATTTCCTGTTTCCTCTATAATGATGGCTGAAATATAGTTGAAAACGATTGCGTTTTCGTGTTCTATCAAACGTGTTGCTTTTTTACCGCACCATTTTAACTTCATGACACAACAGAACAGTACAACAACATGATATCGCTTGAACTAATTTTATTTGTTATTCCAGTGGCTGTATTGCCCCGCTGTAAGGTGTTTAAGATCATTCTGCCAAAAGGCAGCGATATTATGAATTCGTACTACAGTGAAATCTCGATTTAACGAACCTCTAGATCAATTTAATGAATTCCTCGATACAAAGATTGCTGAATGTTTCACCCCGCCAAAGTTACAGTAAAATGTATGGGAAAGAAACTCATATAACGAACCTCGATTTAACGATATTCTTGATATAACGAACAAAATTTGGAAACCCAAACGCAAAATTTACTTCAATTTAGCGAATAAATGTCAAAACGCGATAAAAGATAAAGCAAAACAATATTTTTGTAACTTTTCAATCAACAACTGGTTATGCGATACAAAAGTACTGTCAACACTGGAGCAGTTAACACATCCACAGTTCTGCTTACGCTTTATCCTCTTTGTCTTTGATAAATTCAATGAACTTTTGCACTTCCTGTCAAAAAGTGTATGTTGCTGGGAGTTCTGGTCCAACTTCCTTTGTTTCTTAGTTCTTCAGTTACCTCCACTGTTATCTATCCTCCACGTTTAACGTATTCTTTGAGAATGGCTCAGAAACATATTGAAGATCTTTTGGCCAAATAACATTCGAAATGAAAACTTCTGGAGCGTAACCCAACAAAACCCAATCGAAGAAGACATTACAGAGAGGAGATGGCGATGGATTGGGCACAGCCTGAGAAGAGGGGAGTACATTCAGCATCAAGCACTGAGGTGGAACCCGCAGGGCAACAGAAAAGGAGGAAGACAAAAGAACACCTGGAGAAGAGATCTGAGATGAGGACTGCTAAAAGGACTTGGACACAGCTCCGAAACACTGCTCAGGACAGGGAGAAGTGGAGGAGGGAGATCGTCGGCCCATGTCTCACTGGAGGCCAAGGGCATGAGTGAGTGAGTGAGTGAAAATGGATATTTTTGCGAATTCGTTATATAGAGGTTTTTGTTTTACAAGTTCTCGATATAAGGAGCAAATTTGTCCACTACCCTGCCACTTCGTTAAATCGAGGTTTCGCTGTAATATATAGAAAGGAGAAAGTGCTGGGTAACGTATATAATAAAACAACTTGTAGTTTATAATTTCTAAAGAGAAGCAGTTCAAATTAAGATAAAGTGCGTCTATGTTTTAACGGTTCGGCGTAGGCAGATAATGTGATCCTGTACATTCTTTGAAACTATTCGTTAATTGTGACAAAAATGCTGCGTCTAGAAATAAAGCTCTAAATAAACTATTATGTAATTAAAATATAATTCAACTTTCAATTGGAATACTATATTACATTTTGCAGAATTTTTTTTATATATAATAAATACTACATCAGTGACATATAATGTTTTTAATAGTAAGAAGTCTCTCGAGTAGAAAACGTATAAACTGTTTGCCTGTCAGTTCATACAAAAGACTATGGTATGCTAAGTTTTTTGTTTCCCTGTATTGAGATTTTGTAGTATTTGTTTTTTAGAGTTAATCATTCTGTGTGCTGCAATTGCGCCGATGGCGGTTGCTTTCATCTTCTTACTCTTATTCCCAGGAAGAATAGGGAATATTTTTCGAACATCATCCTCAAAAGCAAAATCACTTAATTCTCGTTTTCTCCCGTCATCTTCAGAATCTAGAATAGAATCTTGTTCAAACGGACAAATTTCTTGGTGTCCTGACACTGCGTTGATTTCATTATCAATAACGAACCCTATTTCATTGCAACTTCCCTTTATGGCCTCGACTTTATTGTCGTTCATTTCAGACCGAAAAATGATTGCAAAAAGTAAACGCATTAATTCAACGTCTTCACTGGCAAGATCAAGTCTCAGGAGGTCCACTAAATCCTGAATGCTATTGATTTTATAACAAAGCTGCTCCAACTCTTGAACATTTAGCCCCTGTGGATTTTGGGCCTCACTGACTTCAATAATCTTATCCAAATTTGGTTTGTAATTTTTAGGTTTTTTTTCTTGTTGAAGTTTTATCTCACGTCTTTTGCCACGATTCTTGCGAGCTGGAGACGAATTTAGCATCTCGGAAAAGTCAAACGCTTTTTCTTCCTTGTGTTTTTCGATGGACATCTTTCGTTGCTCTAACATGGTTGGCTTATTATTTACTTCGTCATTGCAGCTATCTGTTTGGGGACGGTAATTTTCTCCCTTTTCATTTTCCTTTAAATCATCTTTGCCACTACTGCTCCCTCTCGGCGTCTTTATACTGGTCGCATCTTGAGAATGAAAACCAAACAGCCTTTTAATCTTCTGATTTGCAAACTCGATGAACTGCAAGTCGTCAGCAATATTTGTAAGATTTTGTTTTTGGGTTACGTTGGCGTCGTTTAAGATAGCAAAAAACATATTTATGAAAATGAATCCCACAAAAATAATGAAAACTAAAATGTAAAAAGGTCCAATGATGCGATTCGCTTCCATCAGTTTCTCGTAATGCATATCGCCTCCTAGAATAAGGTGAAGCTCGGATATTAGTGCAGTATAAGTGTTGGAATATTCTTGAATTTGTGTACCAAACACAAGAATTCCAAGTTGAACAAACGCTAGACAAGTTACAGCAAAGACGATTGTAAAAGATAACAGCGTTGTAGCCGAAATTCTCATTGCTCCGGATAGGATGACTATGTGAGTGTTAAACTGCAACATCTTGAGGAACTTTATTGTTGTAACAAATAAGAGAAGTCCGAAAAATACGTCTTCCAGCTCGAATACCAACACAAGATAGTCAAAGCTAAAATCACTGTAAGGATTATCATGTATCTGTTGAACGGTTTCACTGCTATATATCGCCTTAACGATGTAGAGGTTTGCAAGAACGATGCAAGTCAATATAATTAACCAGTCGACAATTTTCCACCTGTTGTTAAAATATTTGCAGCGTTTGTGATAAATCTGCCAGCACTCAGCAACAAGGTAAGCCAATACAAAACACAGAAAAACAAGCTGGCACAACAGATAAAACATGTATCCAGGATTATTGTCGGAAGTGTACAAAGGAACAGTGTTAACCTTTTGTAGCGATAGTATTCCACCAGTCGGAATCTTCTCGAACAAATAGGAAACTATGGTCAGCAAATCAGTGTTTCCATTAAACAGAATGAGCTGAAAAGTCAAGGCCCGAGTACGTCTATCAATCCACTTGCTACTTTCCAGAGACTTTGATACTTTATCTGCAATTTCTGGTCTGTATCCGAAATCTGCTACGTATCCTCCTCCCCCGTATGTTGCTGTCTTCCCCCAGAACGGAATGGTTCTCAGGGATGATGCTGAGTGGAATCTCCATGGTTTAGGACAGTTTTCAATCGTTAAATTTGTTACAGTTTTAGCAGAATCCGACGTTTCTCCTCTTTCCCAGCCAACAGGATTTAAAAATGTTTTGTGCTCAGTCGATGACGAATAACTTCCAAAGCATGTTGTAATAAACGTTCGAAAGGGTGCTGGAATTTTACATGTTCCTAGTCGAAAGAAAAGTAAAGATAGATGATGTTACAACATGATGTGGGAATGCATATGGACATGGTCTTCGTAGTTGTAGGGTGCTGAGAAAACAATTTCCAGGGTTGCCACTATTTACTGGATGTGAAATTTAAGGACTTTCCAGGATCTTTTCAAGCAAATCCAAGTCTTTCTCTATCAAATAACACTTGAATGGTTTACACATGTTTTCAAAAAATCAGTTTAATAATGCGCATACTATATTAACAAGCTTCAGAAGATTTCTTTCTGGACAAAAATCAAGCCTTTCGGGGTCGCGGGTTTATAGAACGTCACATAAACAATATTTTGACAAAGAGCTTATTTTTTATTACTTTTGGAGGTCGAGAAAGAAATATTTTGCCCATTCAGGATTTTCAAGGAACATGACCCAAATTCAAGGACTTCCCAGGGCCTGGAATTTTTTTTATGCCAATTTCAGGACTTTCCAGGATTTTCAAGGTCCGTGGCAACCCTGAATTTCAAACGGTTTTTGAAAGAGTGTAGTTAAGCTCCTAAAAGCCATGACATTGTGACATTGACGAATGATTGAACAGTGAAACCCACTTCCCTATAGTTGCTATAACTGTAATTTTAATAGATAGATAGATAATGGTAACTTAACAATGCTTACCTTCATTTACCCTAAGTTGACGCATGCGCAGCATTCCCAGGAGGAAAGACTCCTTGTTTGAGAAGAAACCTGATGTTTTTGGATCTTCATTGTTGTACCATTTGCCTTGGTATACATTAGGGACAAGGTCTTCTTTAATCCAGCTCCAAAGCTGGTCCAGTGTTAGCGTCTAACAAACAAGAATAGATTGTTACCGTATCGTTTCATTTTGTTATGACCAAAGTTTTAAATACAAATCCATTAACCCTTTGCAACGAGAGAAGCTGCATGCAACGCGGAATATAGAGAAAAGAATTAACGAGCTTCATGCTTGGAATTTGTTTCACAACTTTTTTTAACCCAAGATGTTTTTCTTAAAAACACAGGTCACTTAGTTCACTTGGATTTATATTCTTAAATTTTTAGGCCAAGGAAATAATTCTTTTTTTCTAATGAATTATGAATACATAAAAGTAATTAAGCGGCCCAAGTTAATGTATTAATATATATAGAACATTCAGCTGTAACTCAGTGTATAATAGCTTACAGTATCTACGTCAAACAACTGAAACACTCCCTCACCCAATCACAATGTTACTTAATGGTCCAAAACCAAGGGTTTATTAGTCGTTTTTGTTTCTTATTTATCACATTGCGAAAAAAAGACACAAAGCCATAAAACTCCCACCAAGCCTTTGATTCATAAAAAAACAAAAGTGCATTTCCGGTTTTACTAAACACGTAATCAGAGAAGTTCGGACTGCCTTTTGAGGGAAAATAGACGAAAACTAAATGGATAAAGGGCGGACTCGAAAATATTTTGTTCTTTCGCTGCAACTTACTCAGCTAAGTATAAATCCTTACTTTTTTTTTCTTGGATGTCTTGTATTTTTGTTCTGACACTTACAATCCGCATATGAAACCAAGCAATCGACCCCGTTTTTGCTTCGTAGAAACGTTTCACGATGACAGGTAAGACCACCCGAAAGTGACAATTTGTAATCTATGACATATTTGCAGGTGACAATAGAATTTATCTTCATTTTTCTCGTATTTGTATTCAGCAGTGAGTACATGTAGTACAAAGAGACTGCTTTTCATGATAGGACATTGATCAGTTGTATATTTCATGGCACGATTTTGCGCTTTACACACGGCAAAACTCGATATTTCAATAAGAGCAACGAAATATTCTAAATAAAAAAACATAAAATTTTGAGTTGAAAAGAAACAGTTTACGCGACTTCGATCATTCGCATTAAGCCACGGCTTTCTTATCAATTGAAATATATGGTTATTTCTGTGTTGAATTTTGTACCGTTCGCACGGATAGTTTGATTATAATTCAGTGTTCTGAGTGTACTCACAGCAAAAGCACACATGTTATAATCAGGGTTCGTACGCTTTTTTGGACAAAAAATTCAAGGACTTTTCAAGGACTTTCAAGGTCATATTTTCCATTTTTCAAGGTTTCCGCGCACTGAAAAATCAAAGGATTAATCGTTTTTATTTGTTTTTACTATTATGTGTTGCTATGTTTCTGCCAGCAGCATATATTTTCATATAAGGCACTCTAGAATCTAAGTTTGGTGAAATTAGCTAAAATTTTAAGGACTTTCCAGCCCTGACTGCAATTTTCAAGGACTTTCAAGGCCTTGAATTTTTATTTTGAGATTCAAGGACTTTCAAGGCGCGTGCGAACCCTGTATAATTAAAATGGAGTGAAGCTGTGTTCAGATCTGCAATTAATTTATCAAATTAGGTTGGATTTCTAAAAGCGCTGAACAAGCAATCTTTCGCTACATCGTGAGAAGTTGTTTCCACGAGACAAAAATCAAGTCAATTCTTCGGTTTCATTAATGCAAATTTTAAATGTTAGAACAAAAAATACAAGGCATTGTAGAAAAAACAATATGAATTTATACTAAGCTGAGTAAGTTCCAGCAAAAGAACAAAAAATGGTTGAGTTCCTCACAGGCTTCCAAAACTTAAATTTCGACTCTTTCTATAATAGCTACCGTATAAAAGAATGTATTAAAAATTTGTTAATTTTCCGAAATATACTTCTTCTGCCTCTAATTTGTTGGCCAAAGTCGTTAGCGCGTAGCCAGAAAAATAGACCAATCAGAGTGAAAAATAAAACCCGAATCTTTTCCTGATGTAACGGTCGTTTTCGCTTTTGTCAGCACAAGCGCACTAGGAAAGCCGAACTCCTAAACTCTACTTGAAATTTCTCGGTCTTTTAGAGTTTTTCGCCCGCCAAAGCACATGTACGTGAATTGAAATTTATTGGACTTTATGGAACTGTTGTTTGTTTTTCGATTTAGAACTTTTCTTTGTGAGGAAAGAGCGATTCTTGGAGTGACATCTGGCCGGGAGGCGATGAAGTGTGCTGTCTTTAATTATTTTTTGGATGGAGCAACACTTTCTCGAATATATCCACCAAGCGGCCTCAAAATGGCGTAAAAACCGGAACGAAACACAAGTAAACAACTTATTAGAGGCAAGTGAAGTGTATTTCAAATTAGGTAGTAATTTACAAGTTCTCAGAGAATCAGTAAATTTCCTATACATTCTTTTGTACGGTAGATGTTACTCGAGGTATAAAAAAGTCAAAATTTACATTTAGGAAGCCTGTAAGTTCCTTAGTATCTAACGTCTTCCTTTTATCCATTTAGTTATTTATCCATTTCAGTCTGTTTTTGCTTCAAAAGGCAGCTAATATTTTGTGATTAATCTAATGCTCAGTCGCACTTAGTGGGAATTTTATGCCCTTCTTCCGTTTTTCGAAATGTGATAAAAAAGAAGCAAAAGCAACGAGTAAACTCTTGCTCGAAAACAATTAGTAATTCGGTAACATTTCTTTTACGCACAACAATGAATGAGTTGAAAAAGGGTGTTTCACTATTTTTGCTGAAGATTATAGCCTAACAGCAGTTTTTTGTTTCTATAAAACACTTTTATTTTGGTTGATATCATATTCCTTATTTCAATAACTTATGCGTTAACCTTCATCAAAATGGTTTCAGAATTTATTTTATCAAGGTTTTTTCTCCTAGTAACATAAAGCGGTAATTACCTGGTCGGGGACTTGAATCCTGTCTGTCACTGATTTGGTCATTTGGAATCTGTGTTCACTTCGATCTCCGTAACAAACAACAGATATCAGTATCAAGAAAACAATATACAACAAAAGCTCTCTCGCTGAAGAGGCAAAGACCTTTTCCTTTTTGGCAACATCGGTGGCCCTGTTTTTTTTTTCTTCATCCATTTTCACGTCTTCACTCCAATTTGACTGAAAAGCAGTGCATTTTTCTCTCAGTTGCTCCTGGCTCTGTGTGGGAGAAACACGGCTTTGTCTCCTTCTAAATTTTCTACTGCGGTGTTTGTTTAAAAGAAAGGCAAATATCGCAGCAAGTAAAATAATTTTAGTCGGCTGTAAAATGAATATGTCCTGAACAAAAGACATTATCATAGATGTTAACCACTGACCACTGACTTCCGTTCCCCATGCCATGCTGTAAAATATTGTGAAGGTACCAGAAACTACAACAACCGCAAAGCAGAGGAAATACGCAAGTAAAAGGCATAGCTTTTCTAAAACTCGTGACGTATTTCGCTTAGACGATGGAATTTTTGTATAACTAAACTTCCCTAATGGTCTGTCAGTGTTGTTCTTGCTTTCAGAGTCGTCCATTTTGTCCCTAAATTGACCTGCTTTTCGAAACAGCTGAACAATCAGAAGGTTAATTGGTACAACAATTAGGCAGCTCTGTATTGCCACCATAACCTGCCACCAACTGAAACGCAAAGGACCAAGTTGAAAAGGTTTGTCTGATTTTCCAGAGGTGTTATAAAACATGGCGTTTGTTATCATTACCGCAAACAAGAACGAGATACAACATGTGGCACGCTGAACCCTGGTAAATTGACTGGTTGGTGGCTTAGCTGCAACAGAAATCCAAATATGGTTATCTGTGATGCCATTCGCCGAGCGACGTTTAAATATGTCAGTAAACGTTTCATTATCTTGAGCACGTGATGCAACCAATGTTCTTTCAATGCTGCCATCATCTTCGATCAGGGAAAACCATCGGCCACAGTTGAAGACATATTCTTGGTCCTTAGAAAGATCGCGCACCACGATCCTCTTGAGAAACCAAGAAGGACTTGCGCCAGAATGGTCGTGCCACACGCGCATGTACAGCAGAGCTCCCAAATATTCTGGAAGGGTTATTATAAATTTATCAATATTTCCGCGGCTAAAGAAAACCCGGTCAGTCACCATATTGGTATCTATTGCAATCTTATGACTTTCGGCTCTACTCCCTTGGATTTGGAATGCTACTCTAGCAGTTGTGCCGTAGTTACGCCACAGGCCAGTTTCTATGGTAACTTCGTACTGGTGTGAAGTTGGTACCTCATACTTGAGTGATACTGGAGGACCCGTCTGTTGAAAGATAAGTCGGGAATTAATAGTTTTAATGAAAATACCCTCATCGGTACTAGGAAGGGAAATAGGTTATTTTGTATAAGAAACATTTCCTATTTCGAAATAAATTGTTCCGATCATTTCAGTTTAGTTATCATAACGCATACATTTCTCGGATTTAGAAGTGTAGTAATATAAAATAGCGGCTTATCAATATTGTTAGTGTTATTCTTATTGTTATTGCTATTGTATTATGAATTTTTTGAAAGAGATGAGGTTCTAGTTCTGATGAAGTTGGACCTTTTTAGGCATTGCTCACTTTACCACTAAGATTGCTTTATTGTTGTCATAAAGATGTCAATTCCTGAATTCCCACAACCGCAACTAAACAACTGAAATGCGGTGCGGGTCTAGCAAGTGGGCACAGCCTATTTCATTCCTCGTTTACACACACATGTACATCATAACATCATATAAATCGGTATTTCCAAATCATAATACAACTTTAAAAGGTTCAACTTTGAGAACTCAGTAGACCACAATAACTAGTTTCTTCTACTCTATTTGCCTAAATACTGATATGCAAAGATAAAACCACACATTCTTTCGTTAACCTAGCAGAGACACACACACACACACACAGACACACACACGCACGCACTCTTTTTGGACTGGGGAAATTCAGGAAACCATTTATCAGCTCTTATGCATTCCGCTTCGTTCCATTTATCCGCAGATAAATGAACCATTTCTTAGTAAACCACATTTCTTATATACGTCACCCGTTAAACGTTATAAATCCACTTCCCTCAAAAGTTATCAACGGTAAAGCTAAAACTGTTTTTGCTGAAAAACACGGAATCATAGCATAAAAAACTTTGAGGTTGAAGTGATAGAAGATTTTTTACATACCTTTTTCTTATCTTTATTGTCAGTTCGCCTTGCAATGACGACAATGATCAGATACACACCAATGATAACGCCTACAGCACTGATAACAGCGTAGTTGTTTGTCTCTTCTAAGTTTTTGAACTGGACCAAAACTACATCGAAATCAATTGGGTTCGGAGCAACGAAAAAGTCTCCTCCAAAAGATGAGAGGTGGTTACAAAGACATTGCAAGGTGTTTCCTGTGGACTTGTTACCAGCCTTCAAAGAAAGCAATAAACCTTATTCATAAATGGCGGCGATTTTAATATTCTTCTGTCTACATTCAAATTAGCCTACCAAGCCTCGTTTTGGTTAACATATTCTTTTGAAAGTTTAACTCAAGAACGAGGCTTGGTAGACTAATTTGAATGTAGACAAAACAATCATAAAATCGCCGTCATTTATGACTAAGGTCTATTATTACGACAAAAGTCAAGTGTGCTAACATTTTCAACGCATGGCGAAACGTTTTTCAATTACATTCAATAAAATGGTTTAGTTATAGTATTAAAATTATTAGAATGGAATGCTTTGTTATCAAAGTTAGCAAGTGAAGTCACATTCAATAAAACTAAGACTAAAACCAAATTACCACATAAGACTTAAAATAAATCTTCTTGGTAATCGGTGATTTCTTCACATTTCCTTGATATCATTTGGATATTACTTATGTTTCTTTTTTGTTTTGTAACCGTACTTTTGCTAATAAACGAAACACTTTGATAACTAATACAGTAATAACAGTAATGATAATAATAATAATAATAATAATGACAATGACAACGATAACGATAACCATAATGATGGTGATAACAATAGTGATAATGATAATGAATAATGGTAATGAATAATGATAATGAATAATGACGTTATAATGGTTTCATTAGCATTCCACACGGTGACTCTTCTACGATTAACTAACATCTACAAAGCAGATTAAAAATAATTTAGTAGGTGGTTTTGCTTTAAAAATTCTGTTGCAACTAATCACTATGTAGACCTTGCAAATTATTATTGTCTTTAACACTGATTCCTTGGTAACGATTTTTTGTATATCTGTCAAATTTAAACCACTGCAGTTTAATTTTTTCTGATGATAATGATTCCAAACGGTGGAGTTTACTTGTGGTAATTTGAAAATAAAACCGAGCAAAAACCAGTGAGCTGGGTAAGCAGTTGTTTCCAAGCAGCAAGTCAAAAAGCTATCGGAGTTGGATATTTTGTGTTATTTAATATTAAGGCCATGCGCAAGAAACTGGTGTACATTTCGACATGACGTCTTCGCGCGACTTTTTTTGCCTATAATATCATCATTTTTTGGAGTTGACAAATGAAATTTCACATATAGCAAGGAATTCATTCGGTAGTTGACCTCTTTTAATCACAACGTCGTAAATTATACGACAGGAAATATATTACGCAAGAAGTCTGTAATTTAAGAAAAACATGGCGTCACATCTCCCAAGTTGAAGTGACTCAATGTGGCTTTTAGTAATGAACGAATTTATATTACTGAAAACAGAACAGCAATAGTAATGTACCTGAACTGAAGTTTTGGTAAGTATTTTTTATCCCAATTCAGGATCTTCAATCAGCGAATAAAAAAACGTAAACTTAGTATACGATAAGAAATTTTTGCTAAATTCGTTAAATCCGCTCGTTTTCATTTTGACAATAAACACTCAAAAATATTGAAATTTTGTATAAAACTACGAAATTGTCATCTCACCAAATTTGAATTTCTGAAACATTTAACTTACCTTTACAGCTCGTTCGTTCAGCTTACCTCCAACAAACATACAATCAAAGCAATCGTAAATCACATTCTTTTATACGATTTGCGATTTTCGATCTACGAATTGTGAATCGCATTTCGCAGAAATTTTATAAGATTTGCGATTTGCGATTTACGAATTGTGAATCGCATTTCGCAGAAATTTGTGATTCATGAATCGTGGATGATTGTGACGGAAATGCACCAGCTTCGTGCGCATAACCTACATTTATACTTCAGTTTCTGGTGCCGGTAGGACAATCGTACCTTGCAACCCTCTGACGTCCACTGTTGTTTTTGTTCATTCCAGTAAAGACAGTTTGTCTGAGAAACAGACACGGTGAAATTTATGTCAGTGTTCTTGTCGTATGTTGGAATAATGGTTACATTTTGGGGTGCAGGAGTCGTTGGAGCATCTTTGATATCAACACAGGATAAAGATCGCTTTTGGCGGCCTTCTTCTTGACATGAGCGTCGTCGACGAGAGTGCTTTTCAACATTTCCGTCTAAAACTTCGTTTGTATGCAAAAGGCCAATAAAATACGCTCCTGATTTGTCAAAAATCTCTCCTGGTATGTGGGCAATATAAGAACCATTGGGACAGTTATAGTTATTGGCACTCTTTGTGCATCGTAAGTAGTCTGGAATGTGTGTGCGGTATTTATATTGGTCAGCGGTTGGCCTTTCTCCTTGTTGAACAAAAACCTGAACCGATCCTTTTTCTTGCTGAACAAGAAGTTGAAGTGCCGAACCAGGAAATCTTATATCTACACGTCTATACTGCATATGGTTCGGCTTGAGAAAACTTGCCACTGGCTCAGCAACTTTTGTTGGCCTTCTTGTTATGGCTATGGAAATGTCAATGTCGGATTGAAGATCTTTTACCGGAATCACTTGTCCCTTGTCATTCTTAACATCGAGAGAAACAACAATGGATTTCACGTAACTACCGCTGATATCCCATGTCATCGGGTTGAAGAGTGATACAACCATCTAAGCAAAAAGACAAGCATTGAGAAACCATCATTTTTAACATGACAATATTCTTGTTTCAGATAAACCTAAACAACCATAATAATAATAATCACTTTATTTCAAATTCATATAAAAATATTTACATTAATAGTAATATAATAATAAAAATAATATTATTAATAATAATAATAATAATAATAATAATAATAATAATAATAATAATAATAATAATAATATCTTTCATAGAATTCTCCCATTCCAGGTTTTTTAGAAATTATTTAC
>JAOCPT020828391.1:0-15582 GCA_026546935.2 Palythoa grandiflora
ACGTATACCCCCACCTGGTGGTGGTAACCACCTGCGATGCCGCCAACTCTGGGGGCTGAGGTCGGTCCAAATGGATGGAGCACAAAACGATAATTAAAGAGAACGCTGAACCTAGCTAGAGCGATTGAAACCTTCTATCTCAACCCTTATATATTTACTCAATACCCATAATCCCTTTCCTTGCTCGGACCAAGTCCTCTGGTCCGTGCAGGTAAAATAACTATTTCTGCCAATTCCGCAGGTTTCACTGTCAGAAATACTATTATGTATGTAAAACAAGTATTATTTACCTTTTGCGTTTAAATTAAAAACTAGATACGTTGGAGGAATTCAAAAGAATTATTGTGCATGGACCATAACTTTTTAAAATACATTTGGCAACTATAAAGCTTCGTTGTTCAAAATCAGGTTTAGGTTTTTACGACAAGCTAAGTTTCGTCTTTTTTTAACACAATCTTGCCTCTGCTCATAAAATCTGAGACTTGATTTAGAAAATTGTTTTCTCTGACGTTGATAGCAATGCGAGGGAGGGAAAGAAAATGGACATGTGCTAACCCAGTGTTATTTGTTTGTTTGATAATTTTAAATAGTTTAGTGTGCTCTGAAACTTCTAAGGACTTTAGACAATTTTCTGTTTTAAAGTTACTCATTTTGGAATCGTTGCCTTGATTGTTCTATATAAGTACTTTTTGTAATTTTTTTCAAATTTTGAATTCTAATAATCAATACCTATGTCATATTCATTCAATGAAAGCCAAATCTTTAATCAATATTAGTTGAGATAACACATTAGATTTTATGAAAATATATATTTTACTTCAATACAATAGTTTATGTTTTTTTTAATTATTTCTATAGTTTTTTTGAACAAACACTGATGTAAACACTCAGAAGTTTCCAAGGTCCCAATGAATAAATATATAAATAACTATTACTTAATTTTGAAACAAATTTGAGCCTCGTTTTTCTTATAAGTTTGTTTTTCACTTCAAACATAGAAAGCACGTATGTGGACTAAAAGGTGACGATTTTAAATATTGAAATGACCCCAAGTTTGTTACACTTCACTTAATTTGCCGTTTTGTAAAATATTCATGGCACAAAAAGTTCAAATCTCTGAATCCGAAGACGAAGTCTGTATGGGAATCTTTCTAATATGAATGGGGAAAACAAAATTAAGTAAAAAGACATAGAGTTAAGCAGATTTTAAGTTAGCTTCATTGAGCTCTAAAGTGTGTCCAGTCACACATAATTTACACTAAAGTTAAAAGAAGTCTTTCAATAATAATAGAGAGCTTAAGCACCAGGATATTTCTTCACGACGGAGGTCTATTTTCCTAGAGTAGATTGGATCGAGAATGGCGTTTTTGGCGCGATTTTTTAACTTAAGCAGCGCGCGCGCGCGCTACCACGACGGACGCGCGCATGGTAAAAAGAGCGCGAAACTTAATTTAAAGGGCCCAGGTGTAAACAATTTTTTTTTTAGTTTCTTCGCGTCATTGTAGATACAAATATAATCTCTATAAAATGGCTACGTTCAAGGACACAAGAAAAATGCTTTTGCTGAGTCACGACGTGAAGAAACGAAGAAGAGCTGATTTTGCTGATCGACGAAAACACGTCAAGAAACCCAGATTTCAACTACGAAAAGTATGGGAGATTATAATAACGTAATAATAATGATAATGAAATATACTTATATAACGCTCTTTCTCTAGGATTTAACAGCACTGTACGACATATTACAAAAAATAAAATAAAATCTAAAAAGACAACTGAAAATTTTCTTACAGTTCAAAATAGTTCTTAAAAGGATGTGTCTTGAGTGAGGATTTAAATTTCTCTACTGATTGAAGGGTCAGCATTGAAAGTTTCGGTCCAATAACCGAAAATGCCCTCTCTCCATAGCTTTTCAACTGAGAACGGGGCTAAACTAGCAACCCTCTCTTCGATCATATGAGCGTAGTGTTCTTGTTGGCTTATAAGCTGTTGACAGGTCGCTCAATTACAGTTAGCTATCATTATGTCGTTTGTAAGATTTTAAAACGAATACGTTTAAGAACAAGCTGCCAGTGCAATTCTCCTATGGGATGGGTTTAATGTGTTCATATTTGCGTGTACGTGTCAACAGTCGAGCAGATGAGTTTTGGACACATTGAAGTTTTGGAATCTGATCTTGCTTTAATACAGAAAGTAAATACAGCTCACAACACAAAATACTCCTAACTCTTTTGCAAGAACTGATGAGGAACGATTTTTTTGGATATCCTATAATTTATATTTTACATGATCTGTTGTCGACATATTCGGAGCCATTGATGAATATCAATAAGAGCCTGGGAAAGAGCGTACCAGCCAGAGAGTCGTGCACGTGTGCACCTGCTAACATATTTGGATCCGTCGACAACCGACCACAAAACCTCAAACTTTCATTTACGACATTCCTGAACTGATTAGCTTCCGTTGGTTATTTAACCATTTTTATGAGGAAGTTTGTGTTTGTTATATCAATCTTGCAATAAAAAGCAGAGATAATGATTTACTTCTAAGCTAATGCAGTTTTTATTCTACAGTGTAGTCTTGAAAAGGGGAAAATGGATTATAAAATACAAAATTAACTCTAGTTAGCTTCCAATTCAATTAGGTACTGCCTGGGTACTGTCCTCACATTTCACAACGTTTCACATCAACATGAATACTCCAAAAAAGGTTTTTGAAAAGTTTCATCGTGTCTCTTGAGGGCGAGTATAAAAAGTTGTGGTTTTGGCATCCTTTTTGAGTTTTAAACCAGTGCGTACGTGTGCGGAAGGAAAGTATGTTGGAATTGAAAAAGGGATATGGCTTCAAATAACTGAAAAAAAATGGCTGGTGTAAAACGAACCATAGAAAGCCGAAGGTCTAAAAACTAACACCACTAAACCAAACATGGAGCACACAGAGCGTGGAGATGAATTGTCATCGCTGAAAATAAAGTCTAACCAAACCGAGTCTTGAACACGGTTTAACCCGCGCATGAGTTCAGCGCTTATCTGATACTGAAAGGCAGAAATAAGTTAAACAAATCAGAGCTATTCCAACTTAAAACCAGACTAAAATTACTGGTTTTAGTTTTCAGGCAGTACAACTGAGGTTGGGAACTGTAACATATATAGCTTGCTCAACCTTGAGAACCCAACATATTCGAGTTGACAAGATCTAGACTAAATTTCCGCTGAGTAAACTTAAAAGAATAGAATCATTTACCTCAGAATTTGAAGCTGACGTTTCTGTGTTTTGCGGTGTCTTAAAATTCTGTAATTTTTACAAGTCCCCATAAAATCTAAAGATATTGTAATTTATTAAGTTTTAAGTTTTTTTAAGGATACACAAGACACTTTTGACTGATGTATTTAACTGTGGCCGAACGCATATTTAATCCGTGCTTAATTCTAGCAAAACATTTAGCCGAAAGAGAGTACCTGAGTACTAGCCGTATTTCCGAAAATGACACGTTTTCCTGGAGTCTTTATTCTCCGTTTATTCTTCTCTTATCTTCCTGTATTCACCTTTTAGAGTTATTATAATTTTAGTAAGCCAATATTATTGATATAACCGCATCTAAGAGTAAAAACGTGTTATAAACTTGTAAGATAAACTACCTTTTAAGTATTTATACCTAAAACATAAACTGAAGTTAAAATCGTATCAGACATTTAGGACTTTTAAAAATAGTTTATAGATAAACTTTGAATTAATCTAACGGTATGACTCAGGGTCGACAAAGCATTGATTTCCTTGTTGACCGCCATTTCACGCATCGCCTCGTCCACAGCTTTCTCATTGAACGAAAGCTATGTTACTAAATTTACTATTGTTGCTTCCCTAGTGTATACAAATACCAGTTTCTAATCGTGGCCTATAAAAATATCAGCTCCTAATATTGAACTTGAAAATTGAATTGAAATGGATCTGCAAACTTAAAAAGTAACTAAGCATGACTGGAAATTTTAATACAGAGAATGTTTGAAGGTCTTCGACACCCAGGCGCTATGCGTTTTCTGAAACCGACCTTCTTAGTAAAAACTGTATTTACGGAACCCAAAAGAAAGATTTATCGTAAATCTTGATTGAAAAGGTTTTTTTAAGTTTTAGAAATCATACCTGCTTAACTTAATTGTTCACATAGCATATTTTCTAGAACGCCGATTCAAATCCCACGCAGATCCAAACTTACGTCGATTCAAATTCCACGCCGGCTCTAATCTCAAGCCGACTCCCACGCCTCGGCCGGCAATTGACCGATTCTCCCACCTTTTAATTAGAAGACGTAGGAAAAGGTCTAGTGCCGATTCATATCATCAATATATAGAAATAGACGCCGAGAAATGTCAGTTCCTAACTTTCAAAATTCACTCAAAAGTCCTTTCAGAATAAAGAACAATAGATAGCTAGACACTGATTATTGAAAAGTTTTTATTTTCTGCCATCGACTCTCGATCTCACAAAGAATAAAATCATTATCACACATCGGCCTTTGGACGCATGGAAAACAAAAATCTAAACTTTTCTCGAGGTTGTTTATCAGACACACATTGGTTTCTGGATAGAATTCAAAGTCGAATTCTTTATAGATATAATCTTATGGTCAGTGTAATCTTCAGTTGCTGGTCACCGCTAAAACAGCCTAATTAGAAAATAAGTTTTGGTGTTATGGGGACAGATTTCAATGGTCGCCATATTGGACACGACTTGTTTTCTGTGTTTTCGAATTTTCGAAGATTTCGCTGCGGTTTTATCGATATATATGCCTAGTAACGATGACTGTGCTGCTTGGTTGAGTAATATTGGATGCTCAATCAGTGGGACTAAAGAAGAGCTACGAAAAAGAATTGCTTGCTTTCCGGTTTTCCTGCGCATGTGCAAAAAACGTAAAAAAGTCAAGGCATGATAAAAAGTACACAGCTTCCCAAGCAGTCTTGATCCGAGAGCAATTCAATAAGTTCTGCCACAACAACTTTCCTAGTTATCAAGCCTCAGCCTGAGCTTGTTCTTAAATTGTTTTTACATTTTGGCAAATTTGAGCCTCGTTGTTCTTATAAAGTTGTTCTTATATTATTCGTGTATTAATAAAATATTAATCAAAATAGTTCAGCATGAATAAGATTGTTTAAGAAAGAAAATAGAATGCAGCCAACTAAAAAGACCAGTATATAAAAAGTATATCCAAAACAATACGGCGACTCGATGGAAAAGTCCCAAGAAGCAACAAAATTTCGTACCCAGACCTTCCGGTATGAAAGTCCTTAATAACGACAAGTGTGTGTAACCGGTTTAGCGATGTGTGCGGTCACTTCAAATAAAGTTGTTATTGTTTGGCGGAGTTTCTAAACATGAATCTGAGAGTTTGCCAAGATATGTAGTCTCTGATGGCGCATATTTGATGCTCACGAAAGTAAAAATAAACCTTTTAGAAATCAAGTTTTTTATGGTATCAAAAACGTTAGCCTATGAAAAAGTCCACAGTCGGAGAATCCAGAAACGTTTTTGCCAAATAATACAAGCCGACAGAATATTTAAGATTAGCAGAGCAAAACACTCTTTTTTGATAAGAACGCCAGGCTGAAAATCGGCCAAAATTTAATAACATGCTAAGAACACACCCGAGGCTGAGGAATGGCCAAGCCCAAGATCTTTATTTTGTAGTGCATTAAGGCACAAAATCATCGAGTCGGCAAATAGTCGATAGTGCAACATTGTTTGCAACTAGAGTAAAATACAAGGAAATTTTTACAAGAACAATTTGCGGGACTCGTTATTTTCGCTTTTACTCTATCTACTTTTAGTATAAAACTACTAGCGTACTATTACCAATGCTATTCTCTGATTGGCTACTCTACCCACTATCTTTTCGGTGATAGATAGTGAGTAGCGATTGTCAACAAAATAGCGGCCGCTCTTTCGAGGTTTCGAAGTGTGAGTAAAGAAGATTTGGATAATTTACTAAAATTGACAGCCTTTTTTTTGAGCGACTAGTAGATTTATCTCTTGATTTCTATCGCGCGATAGTTGACTCGGGCTCCGCCCTCATCAACTATCACGCGATAGAAATCGCGAGCTCATAATCTAACAGTAATTGTTAAGTATATCAAATACTGAACTGCTCCTGTTAAATTATATTCGTCCAGACGTTTCATCTGCTTGCCCCAGACGGATAAAACGTCTCAAATGCGTGTCACATCAATTAAATACGTGTCAATAAATGCGACATATAAACAGCAACAGGGCCAAATATTTAGAACATTCAGCATCGGCACAAAAATAAGACGTTCTTATATAAAAAAAAATAGTGCAATCAAGGAAGTTTGAACTTTGGGGTTTTTCCCTTGGTGAGATTTCACGTATATCAGTGCCAAGAGTTTATGGGGAAGTGTGCACTCGGATACGCAAATCCTTTCAGGAAATACCGAAACTATGGAATTTCTATGTGGTGAAGAGCTAACATGCACTGCTACACACATAAAGAAAGCAATTACTGTGTGATAGTGTTGTACGTACACAAATGTTTTGAGACGACATACATGCTAATTAAATTTGATATTTCTCTTGAGAAAGTTTGGGTTTACTTGTTCGAATAACTATTCTCAGAGTATTGTTTCCCATCCGAAAAACTGAAAATGCCTATAATGGTCATATACTATTTATTCACGGCAAAATAACCCGTCAGATGTCTTGGCCGGAATGTGACGTTATATTAGAACAGTTTCTGGTTCTAAAATAAATATTGTACCAGTTTCACAAGCGTCATTTGATTTAGTCAGAGTCAGTGAAGGATGTACAGATGTAAAAGTGTTTCAATATATCTAGATAGAAAAGTCGTTTAACTGCCCCCACTTTTTGGTCATTTAGCAGACAATTATAACACTGTGACTGGATGATTAAGAGTTAAATTTTGCAATGAGTGACAGAATTTTTTTTTTTTTTCTTTCATTAATTTTTGTAGGGAAAAATGAAAAAAATGTGTGCTTTGACTTTGTAAGGCTGGGTATTGTTTTCAGGAAGATGACAAAGAATTCTTTACTCGTCACGGTAAATGAACGAAATACGAGCTATTTTCGGTTTCAGTATCTCCGGGGATTCCCGGAAGAATTTTCCCTTATGTTTGTATATTTTCCGGGATGTTGTTTCAGTTTTGATTCAGTTTAGAATAAGCATTGTACTTATGCAACTACCTTTTAGTCGGAGCCAGGTAAGGTTTTAAGGCTCGATGCCCCTTCTTCAGTACTTCAAAGTGGTTGGTGTTTATGCGACTAATGAGTCGTGTTTATCTCAATTCCTTAGACAATGGAACAAGAATTTTGGATTTGGATATTATGAGCAACCGTCTAAATCTTACAACCCAGGGACTTCAAGAAATGACCCTTCGTCACGATCAAGTACTGAAGAGCAACCAAGAACTTTCAAAGGCCTTGCAAGAAACTAGATACGAGCTAGAAGAGAAAACAAAGCGTGTGAAACATTTGGAGAACCAAATCCAAGATGTTGAAGCAAAAATTTTAGAGGTTCAGACAAACGCACAGAGGGCTCAAGATTCCTTCGCTCAGCAGCTGAATGCAGAAAAAGAACGAATCAATGAAAATAACACATTTATCATCGCTTTACAGATGAAACTACTGGACTACAAGGAGCAAATTGACGGCTTAGAGAAGACAAACAGGGAACTAAGCTCGCAGAATGAATGTTTAAAGGGAAAATTAAATGCAGTCTGCAAACATTACGAGGATGAGAGAAGGCAGTCGATGCGATTAACTGAGCGACTAGAAACGCAGAAAGGCGACATTGAACGAGTACAGGAAACAAAACGCAAATGTCGCGAGCTCACATTTCAAAACCAGCAACTTTTGAAAGAGCGGGATGACATAGCTGAAGAGTTAGAGCAGCTGAAGAACTGGACAGAAGCCTTGAAGGTACGCTATGACATTGTCAAACAAGAAAAAGATGAAACGCTGGAAAATCACGAAACAGTTGTAGCAGACTGTTCAAATCTCCGAGATCAGAGTTATCAGTTGGAATATACGATAAACCAAGCTAAAAGACGAGGAGAAGACCTGGCTAAACTGAACAACGATCTTGAACAAGCTGTGAAAAGTTACAAAAAACAGCGTGACCTCTGTGAGCAAGCAAGAAAAGAAGCTATCATGGAAAGAGACCAAGTCAAGATTGAGCGCGACGAGTATCAGCAGCGTTATCAAGAAGTTGTCAACTCACGCGATGCAAAGATCAACAGACATATGGAAGAAACCAAGAAGTTTGAAAAATTATACGAGGAGGCCAGGAAAGAGCTAAAGGTCATGAGGGGACGATTCGAAGATGCTGAAAATAGCAAACAGTTGCTGTTGAACCAACTCACATTGGTGTCGGAATTAGCTGAACAGGTAAGGTTAATACGAAGTAAAAATTTGCTAAATTAACGTTAATCGACCACAGAAATGTTTTAGGAAGCTCGCACTTCACCTTATTGTTAGGGAAAATTTCCTTTCACTTATTCGCTAATGCATTCACAAAGGTTTTGAAAACCCTTCACCGCAAGGAGCTTAAGAAAACAGATAACATATTTTTATTATTTTGTGGGTTTTTTAGATAAACAAGGAAGATTAAATTTGAAAATGACCAAACTTCCTAAGTTGTGGCCTCAAAGTGCAAAAGAATATCTGTATTAAGCCTGAAGCGGAAATTTTTTGCTTTCCAGTTCAACAACTGTTGACGACATAAAAACAATAGAAATTTCCCTTTGACGGCATAAAAAATTTCTCTATGGTTACTGCTTTGATCAAATCCGACAAAATGTTCTATCTCATTTGTCAGGGACAAAGTTCTAATTTTAAATTGTTTTTAGTATTAGAGATATATTGTTTCGGAGCTTTCAGTCAGGCAATATTAAAATTTTTCATTTATAAAACTCTAAGACTAAATATTTTTTAAAAAAGATTTGTTTTTCAATCTGTTTTTCTTAGCAATAGTGCATGACCATATTTTAGTCGATTACAAAAAAAGTTTTAAGAGAAAACTAATTGGAGTTTAGTCTTCATTTCTCTCGTCTCTCTTTCGTCATAGCGGTTTCTAATAAATGCACAACCGGCACTTTTATTGCTTTTAAAAATATTTAGAGGAGAAACGTAGAAAAGGGACTTACTCAATTGTGTTACGTCATGGCCTGATTTTTAGTAAATTCTAGAAAACAAAACGTCGATCATAGTGATATCAACATCCATCAAAGTGTGTTTATCTCAGCTATTTTCACCGGCAAATACTATAGTATAATATTTCAATTTACAGACCGATTAAAGGCTTTTCAGTTTTTTTTTTACAATAACGGCTAGGACGAACATAAGACATGTGAATGTTTGGTAATCCTGGTATGAATATTAATTTGTTCATATGTTCCCCTTAAAATGTGATTTTTATAGTTTTTGCAACTGTGTCATATTTAAATCAGTTCTGCTCCGTTTCGTTTTGCTTCTTTCCGTTTCGTTCTATTTCATTTTATTTCATACTCTAGTCTCGACTGCTCTGTTCTGTTTTATTTTACTTATTCCTGTTTGATGATTAGGGCTTGGTTTTCAAAGGCCTATTAACTTTAACCCTGGGTTAAGCCAAAATTCAAGTAATATATTCTTTACGAACGAGAGATTTATAGTTCTTATAAAACAATATGCAGATTGCCTATAAAAAAATTGTTAAACCCAAATTGACAACGATCGGCCAAATGAGTGGCAAACAAAAGGGAATTGTTAACAAAGTAAATTAAAATCTTAGGGTCATTTACATTCCTGACATTTACAAGGCAATCCCAAGTGACGTTTCTGCGGCTCTCTTTAAAAAGCACTCATTTGAATTCGTAGCCACTTTTATGCTGAAGAAGGTTATAGTATTTTAACCGAAACGTCCTTATATAAAATAAGTTGACGATTCCTGAAGTGACGTCTTGGCCTGTTCTGGACCCAGACTTAGCAACTCCCGGTCATCTTCGTTGGGCTTGGCCGGCGCGGGAACTTTAAAGCTCGATTTTGTGGCGCAAATATGACGGAATCAAAATATTTTTAGATTACTCTTTTACGCATTCTAGAAATACCAAAACCGAAAAAAAAGTTCTGTACTTTTTCCTTCAAGTTAAGTAAAGATCTAATTTTAGGAGTTGACCATACGATCTTGAACTTAAAGCGATTTTGCGTAAAGGATTTTTTTATATGAAAGCCAATGAACAACATATTTCCACCCTGAAGTTAGTCAAGTCGACCAAAAACGTTAATTTTTTCATACTTTATCATATAATTTTAGCCTTATTTTTAAACAATTCTATGGAGAATCCGATTTTAAATATTTTCACCTCAAGATCACAGAAAGGGGGTTGGAAGTTTTGATCGCTAAATTTGCGCCACATAGATCAGTGCACCCTGTAGATGAGTGTACCGCGCGGATCAATATACCAGGTGGATCAGTGTACCACATTGATCTCTGTACCGCATTGATCAGTATACCACGTGGATCAGTGTACCACGTGAATCAGTGTACCACGTGAATCAGTGTGATCAGTGTACCACGTGGATCAGTGTACCACGAGGATCAGCGTACCACGTAGATCAGTGTACCACGTGGATCAGTGTACCACGTGGATCGGTGTACCACGTAGATCAGTGTACCACGTGAATCAGTGTACCACGTGAATCAGTGTGATCAGTGTACCACGTGGATCAGTTTACCACGAGGATCAGCGTACCACGTAGATCAGTGTGCCACGTGGATCAGTGTACCACGAGGATCAGCGTACCACGTAGATCAGTGTACCACGTGGATCAGCGTACCACGTAGATCAGTGTACCACGTGGATCGGTGTACCACGTTGATCACTATAACGCATTGATCAGTATACCACGTGGATCAATATACCATGTTGATCGGTGTACCACGTGGGTCAGGGAAAGAGGTAAAACAGAGATTCTGTGGCCCGGCTATCAAATGGAAAGTTTCTGCTATGGCGTTGGACAAAAAATGTAAACGTGATTGGCATAAATATAATACCACAACGAAAGCTACAAAATTGCAGAACGCACAAAGCTGAAAAGTCAAGTCGTAATTCGGATTTTGAGCCTGGTTTGAAATACAAAAAGACAAAATTCAAGTAGCTTTCAATCAAAAAGAAAATTTAGAAAATAAAATAAATTAAGTCAGTACCAAATTTTGTGTCGTCACTAGGTACACTGATCAATAACTCAGAACGGGATATAAAAAATTCCAGAATGCAAAAGACAGAACGCTAATTACGCAAAATAAACATGAAAAGCATGGAATAGAGGCAACAGAATTCCAAAATACGGAGTGCAGAATTTAAAAAATTGGCCATGTGACACTCATTAGATAGCACCTTTATTTATCTTCGTCTAGAATTCCGAGTTCCAGATTTGTGTATTCAGCCGGTTTTTCTCCTGATAACCGGAAACTAAATGCTTGGGAAGGAAATTTAGAACTTTGGATTGCTGGAATATATCTCTGGCACTTGTTTGTGGATTCCTGAATCAAGTTATACGAACTCAGAGTATCGGGAAAATAGCATTAAAGATCATCTTGGAGTGTCTGGAATAGATTAATTGGCTGTATTAAAACTTGTACACGATCCAGTTAAGTAAATATTTACCCATTAATTTTTGTCTGCAGCCTCGCGGTACACCTGTGACGTCGAGCCCGAACCCTCACGTTGAGGATGGAGGTAAAGATGTTCGCGTTCCACTCAGTCATGACAATAACCCAGGTGAAGTTGAAGGATACAACTGGAAGTTACGCAGAACCAAAGATGTAATTGACAGTTTGAAGAAACGCATTCAACCAGGCTGCACCAGCTACAGATCTCAGAGTTCCTCGGAGTCCAGTGGTTCATCTATCAACCTTGAATGTGAAAGAGGCTTGGACGAAAGGATTGCGGCCATCCTTCCCCAGTTTGATAACTTGTCTCCTCAAATCAAAGAGAATGTTAGCATGCAGCGCAACCTTCCGGTAAAAAAGCTTATGACATTTGACATAATTGCCACAATGTGCCCCTCCTTAAATAATGGCTCTACAAGCCCTCCAGTTGGAAACATCACTGATTTTTCACAACCGTCAGCTGTAAAAGAGTACATGTCCACGCAAAGATCAGAGCGTGAAATCAAATATCCTCCCCCAAACAGATCAGGTGATTCTTCGAAAGGATCTGATGAACTTGATGGAGATTTTCGCTCAACATCGAACGCGCTTGAACCAGAGAATTCCCTGCGAAGGCCCTACAAAAAGAAATTTTTAACCACACAGGCAACGCTTGAGAGCACGAATGAAGACCGAGACTCGGGTCGTGCATCTTCGGTAGTTTCCGACTCCGAACGGTCTGAGGACACTAAAATCAGCACAGACTCTGAAGAAAATGGTGGCGAACGAACCGAAGTCGACCAACAACTCGGTAGAAAAAGAAATGATTTTCACCACAGGAAACTTTCTAAGCAAGGTGCTAACAAATCTTACCTTCTGGTTAAAGAGAAGAATCCTGAAAAACAGGGAGAGAGCTCGAGCCATCTTACCGTTAATAACAAAGTTGAAAGTGGAGGCGAATGTTTCGACTTTGGTGACGCGGCAAATTACTTGAGAGCTGACTCCGTGACAAACGAGAGCGAAGCATCACTGGAAGAAGTAAAAAATGCGTTACTGAGTCCCAGTATACGCACAGCTCATTTCCGGGGTCGTACCAGAAGACTGAGTGATGAAGACCTACGTCCTAGAAGTAAAACAGACTAACTTTTTTTATTTAAAAATGACTAGAGGTACTAAGTGTTTGTTGTATATGGACGACGAGACACAGATTGTTGCAGGGACACTTTTAAACAATTTATCGTGTCGATCAAGTAGAAGTTCACGAGTCATGTTTTTAAACAAGCTAAATAAACCTTTCTAAGCAAAAGCGTTTTTTAATGAAAGTAAAAGAAATAGCTGCGCTATGCTGACATGGACGGGAATCGTGCTGTTTTGGACCCAATTTAAAAAGGTCCCCGTTTTCACAACGGAAGTATAAAAATAGATAATATATACGAAAAAAGCTAAATCATTATCCGTGCCAAAATGGCCCATGGAGCCGGTGCTTATCTCCGGTTTCTGTAGTGTTCAGCGGATAAGAGCCATTGACTCCCCCTGGACGGGACACTAATCCGTCGCAGGTTAGCACCCAGGAGAAGCTGGTACTCACTTTACCGACTTCGGGAGGATGGAAAGCTGAGTTAACTTTGGCGGAAAAGGTCACACACTCGGTTGAGCCGGGGGTTGAGCTTGGGACCTTGTGGTTAGAAGGCAGAGATCTTACCACTGCGCCAACCACGCTGCCGATACGAAAGCGTCAGGAAATTTGTTGCTCTACGTGCTATTTTTGTATAATAAGATGTAAATTATAATGGCGGCTGAACTGTTCTCAGTTTCGCTTCATTTCAGCCTACGAATGTTATTAGAATTATCGTTATTTCCAGATTACTCCGTAGCCTGCATTAGATGTCAAACTAAACTGTTTTTGATCGAAATATACATCTAGAGCTAAATGAAAGTTATGTTTTTATTGGTTTATAGTGACAAATAAAAAAAACTTTTGTTGAAAAGGTAATTCTGAGTTTTACAACTTAATCTACACGCTTTTTTTTTATAAGAACCAGTAAATTTTCCCGAGGCTCATTGTTCTTAATTTTTTGGCGATTTCAGCCTCAATTTTTCTTATTTCTGTGAGCGGTTTTTAATGAAGAAAAAACAAAATAAAACAAGGTACTGGAAAATGAAACGCCTTGCGCCACACATGTATTGTACGGATGAATTTAGTGGCGAACTACCTTCATTGTTTGTTGAGCAGTCTTTACAAAGAATCTTTTTATATTTTACGCTAAGTTTTAGTAAATTTAGCCTCAGTCTGCGTTTGTTCTTAAATTGTTCTTAAATTTTGGCAAATTCGAGCCTCGTTGTTCTTATAAAAAAGCGTGTATGGTCTTAATTTTCGTTCGTTCGATAAAATATTGATATCATTGTCTTTAGGCCGTGCTTAACGAGACGAACCTTAACCTGGGGATTTTTATGAAGTTAAAAAGTGGCTGATAAAATGCCGAGTTTTAGGTCAAAATCTTTTCATTCTTGTAATGACGTTTTTGAAAAAGACATCATTACAAGCAAACTAAGAGTATTCAGAATTGCGTAATGATTTGCTTGAGTGAGTATCCGACTAAAGAACGTAAAGGATAGCTTTGGAATTCTGAGTAAAGGAATGCTTAAGGCTTGAAAATAATAACTGATGTACATCAGATTGCCGGGACTCCTCCCCCCCACGTTTCACATAGCAGCGTCACTTCTGTCACTCGTTTGGGACTAGAGAGCAGACGAAGTTGCATTAACAGCAAGTACATTGAAGTTGCCTGAGCGTGATTACTGCACGATAAAAGCGTGATGTGCCCAACGAAAGTAGCAGGAAGAAAGCAAACTCGAGCTTATATAACCAGTATTAGTATAAATCTACTAGCGTACTATTACCAATGCTGTTCTCTGGTTGGCTACTCTACCCACTAAGTAAAGAGGATTTGGATAATTTACTAAAATTGACATCCTTTTTTTTGAACGACTAGTAGATTTATACTAAAACAATTAAATTATTCGCTCTTGATTTCTATCGCGCGATAGTTGACTCGGGCACACGCGATAGAAATCGCGAGCTCATGATTTTTTGGTAAATATTAGGCGACAATGGGTCCCAGAGTAGGCACATGCTATAACATACACCACCAGTACACTACGTAGAGCTTACCAGTGGCTTCTCTTAATGCTTTCTCATATCTTTGATCTGAAGAGGGCATCGTATTAAAAAATCGCCGAGCCGGATTGGAAAATAAGCCTGGGGCACTTATGGCGGAGTTTTCCATATATTTCTGCCCTACACCTCCCGTTAGGAAGCTCTGCTGGACACGTGATTGGGTTGGTATCAGACCCTGACCGGTCTCTTGAAGCTGGTCAATCAGGGGCGTCAGAAGACCAGTTGGTAACGCGGGCGCTTGGCTGGGGGCAAATGCCATTGCTGGTAGAGGCTGCTGAGGAAGAACTGGTGCGGGTGAAGAATAAAGCAGTTGAAAGTTGAATGAAAGAGCAAAACTAAGGAAAAAAATAACTAAATTATTAGTTCATGACTATAGCTAGTGAACTTGTTACTACTTGGAAAATAATTTTTTAAACTTTTTGGAGCATAAAATCACAAATTCAGCACATACATGCATATGGTGACTTGCAGCCATTATATTGGGCCATATGGCCGCATGATATTGGCTGTGACCCTTTGTATCTACCCTTAAATAAAGTGAAACTGAGTGATGGCAGCCGTGAATAGCCGTTTCGGTCTTACACGCTTTTTTTATAAGAAAATTAAATAAATAAAAAATTAAGTAAATTTTTCCGAGGCTCATTGTTCTTGATTTTATCAGCGATTTCAGCCTATATTTGTTCTTAAATTGTTCTTATTTCTGTGAGCGGTTTTTATTGAAGAAAAAACAAAATAAAACAAGGTATTGGAAA
>JAOCPT020829064.1:0-15579 GCA_026546935.2 Palythoa grandiflora
TTACATGTATTTCGAAAAGCTGGGCATACATAAACACTGGAAGGCCTTTGAAATCGATTTTCAACCATAAAAAATATGTTGCAGTTCAGAACAAAATAAGAACATTTTGAGCCTCAAATTGTTGAAAAAAATATGACCAAGCAAAGTGTAGTTTTCCGAAGTGTAGTATGACTGAAATGTTATGCTCTGTGTTATATATATATGCTATCTAGAGTATGTGCGTTGTTAGTATAACTGCGATCTAAATATATGTACTGTGTCTTTACTTAGTTTGATAGTTTCTAGCTCAAATTTGCTTCCAAACTGACTCGGTAGCCCATGAATACGGGCCACGAAAGTAACAAACGTAAATAAGTACATGCACTCTTTTTTATATAAGAACGTCTTATTTTTGAGCCTTGGCTGAATGTTTTAAATATTTTAGCCTCAAATGTTCTTAATGTATTTCGATGTACACGGCTTTTTTAAAAGAACATCTTTAGAAGAACAACGGCACTGCGTATCTATTAAAGTCAAAGCAGGTTGGAGTTCGATATTTGCATGATATTTGATTTGCAAGTACGTAGAGAAAAAGAGTTCTGCAAAGTATTCTCGTAAAAATGTCCATATACTTTACTCTAGTTGCAAACAATGTTGCATTATCATTATTGCCGTAAAGTAATAGAATAGAGTTCTCGGCCGTTCCTCCGCCTCGGCTGTGTTCTTAGCATGTTCGTCTTAAATTTTGGCTGATTTCTTATAAAAAAAGGGTTCTTATAAAAAAAAGAGTGTAGTTGTGAAATAAATTATAACGAAAGCTTCAGCTGACATGGAAAAGTTGTTGATTTAAACTAAGGGTTTTTTCCATAAGCTTAATGTGAATCGCTTCCTTTATCTTTTTAAAATTAAAAGTTAGCGGGGGCTTTGTCTATAACCTTGAAAGCCGAGTCACTATCATGACACTCTTATTTATGTAAGAACGTCTTATTTTTGGACCGAGGCCGAATATTCTTAAATATTTTGGGGATTTTAGCCTCAAATCTTAATATAATCATACGTATCTCGGTGCACACGCTTTTTTATAAGAACAACTTTACAAGAACAACGATACTGTAAAGTCTGTATGTGTATCTAAGAAGATACGAGCTTCGATATTCGATATTTGATATTTGACATACAAATAGTGCAAAGTAGAAGTAACGAGTCCTGCAAATTATTCCTGTAAAAATTTCCATGTATTTTACTTTAGTTGCAAACAATGCTGCACTATCGACCATTTGCCGACTCCATGATTTTGTACCTTCAAGTTCAAGTAATAAAATAAAGTTCTTGGCCTCAACCTCGGGGTTTGTTCTTAGCATATTCCTAAATTTTGGCTGATTTTCAGCTTGACGTTCTTATAAAAAAGAGAGTGAATAGTCTGTAGAACACGAAGAGACGGCGAGTGACTGAGCATTTCAAAACGGATAAAGGCCTCTCACATTTTTACATTGCGATCAAGCTCCCCGAAACTGAAGTCGTTCTTTGTTTTCTACTAGCGATTTTTTGAAGCGGATTACAGATTTTCATAGTTAGACCTTTATGCAACTGTTCATGTACACAATCTTCCTAAACAGCTATCTTGCAACGAAATCTGGACGCGAAACTGCATGCTTCTACTTGTAATATTCTAGAACCTTATTTAAACAATTGCACAATTCTGTAATACAGAAACACCATTCAGAATGATTCATTTTGCTGTCACTCACTCTACTGGAGTACTGTTTACTTAGGCATACAAAGTTATCATCCAGAAAGTTCATTTGTGTACTGTCACAAAAGCTTACTGCCGGTGTTATCTGCACAGTGCCGGACTTTTTTATGCCAAGATTGTGAGCAGAATCGCGATATTATTCAACATTGAAACAGTATTTGGTTCAATAGCAGAGTTCAGCTTTGCTTATTTTATGATGCTACGGCATTAGTTCTTGCTCGGTCAAAATATGAAGCGTTTTCACTAAAGATATTTTTTTTGACTTTGTATTACTGTATTTTCAAATTGCCAACAGTTCAAGTCTACTTGCTTTTTAACTGACTGAATACTGAAACTTTGAAAGGATATTATGCGACAAGAAAAAATATATTTAAACTACACCTTTTTAAGGACAGGTTTTCCCTTATTTCGACAATACATATATTTATATTGAAACACGCACATTTAAAAGAGCAGTGCAAGAGGTAAAAAGACTCGCAGTAGGATCTTTCAGGCTTCTTGCTGTGATTGAAAAACGACATCACAGCTGTAAACCGATTAGAAATTTGACATGTAAACTAAATAACTTGTTTGCTCAGGTGTTGTTCGTTTCTGACAAAGTTGGTAGATTTGACAAAAGTTTTTAAAAACGTTTAAGTTCTAGACTTTTATAAATGAAAACGTTTTGTTATCCATTGCATGATCAATTATCGCTCTTGACTACTGTGCAAATGCGGCCGGTTTCTTTTGTGTCAAACCAAACCGGGTGACCGCAAGATCTCGAACTTTCCTCCGAGTCATGAAAAGCTTTATCCCAATAACAAACGTTTGCTAATTGTGTTTATCGTGCATGTATTAGCTTTTTATAATTTGCTATCAGTCAATCAAGGTCGATCTGTTGTTTCGCTTTGACAATGCGTCACAAATTTGAAAGTGTTTTGCAAGGTTTCAACATTGTACTGAAGTTAAAATCCTACAATGTATCCAAATAAACAGTTTCTAGAAACACCATTCTTTTTCTGATCTGTCACGGAGGTAGAAAATTAGCTTATAGCGAGAATGCTTTTGTCGTATGGAGGTCAACGGTTGAATTGCTCAAGACGTTTTGAAAAAACAGAGTAGCCCCAATATTCTAAATTTCAAGAGTTTTTAAAACTTGAGTGCATTGAATACAAAAGCTCCGAAGTGTGTTCGATGTGTTATTAATTCTGGGTTTAACTAGGGCAGTTTTAATCAAATCACTTCAAAGAAATTAAAAAGAGAAATAATTGAGCAGTTGATCAGGAAAATCTTACCTCTGGCTCTGAGTCAGCTTCAACTATATCAGTTACTAGTCGGATGAACTGGTACATACACGCGACCGCAGACATGCAATGCGCGAAGTGGCCGCTGTCTTCAACAAACGTACAGATATAAGACCTATTTGTCAGCTGTGTCTCCTTTCAGACGCATACCTGTATATCTGGTTTTGCACTGTTTGTGAAATTTGACTTCCAGAATCTTCTCATTAACTTAAAGACCGCCACACAAACTGCTTCGAGAATAAGTTAAATTATGTATTTTATATTGTTTTGTTCAATGTCTCTATTGTCTGTTGTGATTTACTTTTATTTTTCAAAAAGGACAAATGCTATCGGTTTTATATGCCTAAGTGCATTAATACAACAGAACTTAAAAAGTCAGCAATATTTGAATCCTGTGTTTCACTGTTTCGCTTGTTCTTCAAGACTTCATACTGAGATAAGCTTTTGTCTGTAGCGTTAACCGTTAAATTTTCCTGCTCATTTAGATCTACCAAAGATATATATTTTTTAATTTCGATTGTAATTTTGGTGTTTTTTGAAGGAGTTGTTTAATGCCTTCCGCCGAAAAAGAAACCCGGTTTTCGACTGTATTCAGAACATAGTTTTGTAACAACAGTTAACGTAGTCTCCCAGACGAAAAAAATCATCAACCAAAATACGTGCCAATAAATGTGACGTAAAAACAGGGCCTTATAAGAACCAGTAAATTTTTCCGGGGCTTTTTGTTATTAACTTTTTGACGACTTTTCCAAATTTGTTCTTATTTGTGTGAGCGGTTGTTTTTATTGAAGAAAAACAACATAGAAGCAAGGTATTGGAAACTGACGAAACTTATCGCACCAAACAATTTTGAAGCGAACTACTTTCACTGTTTGTTGAACAGTCTTTACTGTTCAGATTACAGGAATCTTTTTGTGTTTTTATGCTTTAATACCAAGATAAATTACGAGCTTCAGTCATCAGAAAAAAATCCTACTTATCGAGCCTCAGCCAGAGCTTGTTCTCAAATTCTAGCGAGTTTGAGCTTGGTTGTTTTTATAAATAAATTGTTCTTTAGAAAAAAAGCGCGTATAAATTCATTATTAATGATGTCAGTGAATGAGTAATTTTATAGTTTTGATTCAGTTTTATAACTCGTTGTATTCAGTTAGAAATTTTAGGGTCTCTCTATGGCGAGAAGACAATGCCAATCGGGATTGTTCTAGAAATGAAAGCGCTAAACAAAACCAAATTTGAATGGCAAAATTAACAGGAACATGTTTTAATAAGCTTCGTTATCAACTAATCACTTCTGAGATAATCAGCTATGAGCGACGAAACGTTGCAGGAGAGTGAAATCTAACGCAGTGAAAACAAAGTAAAGAATAAAATCATTTACCAATCTAAATGAAATTTATTTCTTTTAATAAAAATAAGCATTTTTTTTGTGTTACGAAAATTCTCGATTTGAGAATTTTGAGTTTTTAATAACTCGAAACACTCACAAACTAAACAAACCAAACCTCAGATATCAAGTGTCATTTCAAATTATAATGAAGGTGTATTGCGAATGCGAGCTAATACTATTTACTTTATTAATATGTGTATGAATTTAACTGCTTGCTTTTTCAACCCGGCTGCATTTTGTACATAAAGAAGCATATTTTTAAAAAAACACATGCCGGTATTTGTAATCATTCGGCAGTATTTAAAAAAACTGAAAACCTCAAGAAATAATGACCATTTTATTTTCAAAGAATCTTTATAAGACTGACGTGTGTTAGCTGACAAGCGTCCAAACCATGAATTTTACAAGTACCGTTTGCAGTTGACGCTTTGATTTATACATGGCAAACCATAATTCATAAATTTGTTTTGATAAACTAAGTCTACTGACGGCAGATATGAATTCTGCACTCTTTTTCCGAAAACTGAAAAAGTATCGAATTTCCAGTTTTTTTAAATCTCCTTGAGTGCTTGAGTTATGAAACTTCTGGAATAGATAAAAATAAGTGTAAATGCATAGTATTATTTTGAGAACATATGAGGTTAAAATCCTCACAATGTCAGTTTAAGAACATTTGGCCTTGAGCAGCCCAAGAATTAGAATAGAGTAGAAGGTTTAAAACCGTTTCAGTTTGTTGGTTTTTTCTACGGTAGTGTTAATAGCTGTGAAAGAAAACAATACTTCTTTGAAAATGACGTGTAGTACGGTGTGAAGAATTAGAAAAAATTTATTATACTGTTAAGATTTTATTTTTCATTTTTTATTCCAGTACGCTACCGGCCAGCTAGATGTTGGGCATTCTTTGGCATGTGTCATTTTAATACCTGAAAAATTGGTCTTTGTGTTTTTCTAGCACTAAATAGTGAAATATACTATAATTTCGTGCCAGGAGTCATGCGAAAATAAACATCTAAGCAAACTTTGACACATCGCCAGGTCAATTTTGGTCATTGAAGTTTCTACTCAGAAATGATATCTTTCTATCACTTCACGAGATGTACTTCAAACTCCCGGATCCAAGGTCATTGCGAAAGCGTGTTCTTTTGTGTGTGGTTTTATTTATCAAACGCATAATCTTGTTTTTATGATCAAATGTCCGGGTTCTAACCACTTGTCATGAACTGGTCAATTATCTTTATTCTCTTCTATTGAAATACAAGTAGTCTGGAAGTTTCTATCGAGATAAAGGTTCGATCAAGTACATTTTTCCGCCTTCAACAACATTTGCCTGTCCACAAAAATTTGTTCCGCTTTTCGCATTATTAACCAGTCATTTGAAATCTCCGCTCTCCCCACTCCGGTCACAGGCGTGCGGGGATTTCACTTGGTGTCATTTCCTTGGCTCTTGGGGCGGGGAACCAAGCGGGGTATTCACTCGATTGAGTAGAAGTGACATTTTCGCGCCCCGTGGTAATTTCACATAAAATATCTGCACAAACAAGCGTCTCGTGTGGCGATTTGGCCTTTGCTGCGCTGTTGATTTTTAAAGATGCTGTGTAAAGCTTGGTACAAAGACACAAAGAAGGCAGTCAACGACGACTCCCTGGAGACTCTAAGCATAGGAACGCAGTATGAACATTTGATTTGATTTGAATTTGCAAATGCAGTGACCCCCCCGTCCAGGCGTGACCCATATGAAATTCCATCGACTGGCATCACGCCTCACTCCTTCAGTGATTGCATTCCCTGGACGCGGGGCTGTTCACTGCAAATTTTCGCCTTGGTTACCGGGGAATTCGCTTAGTTTCACACAAGCAAAAAGTGAATGTCCCCGCTATCTCCGGGGTTGGAGGAGTGGGAATTTCAAATGACTGGTGCATTAATTTTGAAGCTTTTTATGTAAACTAAAAAATAAAGTTTTCTGCTACCGTTTTAAAAATTTAATTATCAGGGGAATTTTTCAGCAGGGCCTCCATCGCTTATAAGGCTAGTTTAAATTTTTTTTTGATATAGAATAATCATGTATTCAAAATTCCAAAATAGTCGCCAAGTGAACAATTGGTTTTCATTGAAAATTATTTGAGGCAAAACGAAGCAAAAATACATGAAAAAAATCATGTTGCATTTACATTCATCGTAATTTCAATGCTTCGATAAAATTTTAAGCATTCCCACATAAATACATTATCATTGAGGGAGATGTTAATCTATTATAAGACTTCTCCATGCAAATAGTTTGATGAACACGACTCACGAATCTTATTCGAGTCTTGTTTTATACTCTCGTACGTTTTTGACTTACGAATATTGTGAACTGCCGTTTGTTAATACTGCAAATGTCGAAACTAAAACCCGTTTATCCTTAAATAAATTTCTTTCACAAGTAACAATTGCTTGTATAAATAATGAGCAAGTTTTCCTTGACAAGTTATAGAGACAGTGCCCGAAATTTTTTGGAAACTAATCTCATTTAAAATATTCCTTGCCACATTTTCCCTGTCTGTTTACACAAGCAAACTTCATCCTTTTACAATTTTTCTTTGCAAGGAAAAACTGTCAGTTTTACCCCATTTTAATTTAGGAGCCTTTCAAGGAAAACAGCTTAAAAAATAAAGATTGTCACCCATGTTCTTTTCTTCACTTGCTTTTTTATGAATATGTATACTTATCATTACATCAATTTTGTAATCTCGTACTGGTAGTATTTTCAATATATTTCTTCTCGCACTGACTAAAATATTACTTTCGTATTTTAAAAACATAAATTTATAAGTAGTTCAAATAAAATTCCAGAAATAAGAACAAAGGTCAAAATAATTTTAAAAATATTCGAGTGCTATATAAACAACGAACATTCTAGAAGAACTGCTATCCCAAGGCCAAACATAATTTTGAATGACAGAATTAAGAGGCCAAGCTCTGTTGTGTGTTTTGCAGCTCGCAAATGTGTTCTGAATAGTTAATGTATAGCTTTATACTCACCCGTCCATACACAAGCCATTTTGAAGAGAAACGGTTTAATCTAAGTTTTGACCTTTGACGGGATGGAAATCGCCGTTGGCAATGCATGCAGTTCTTATTTTAAGCTTTTTCTTGGCAAAACTTGAACCGACTTCACGCTTGAATTGAAAGGGCATGATTTGATGAATTTGCCTCTTCCAGTTTAACCACCTTCATTACTGCAAACAAACTCCAAAAGAGGAAACTATATATTTTTTATCATTAAGTAATCAGTATTCTAAACGACACCAGAAAATGGTTGGCGGCCCGAAACAAGTCTGAGCTGAGCAGCCGGTCGGGTATCAATACATAAATTTATCGGACAACGGACAAAGCGTACCATATATTTATCACTGCTGTTCGTAACAGAAATAATAAATTCCCAAGACGAAATTATGAGAGATTATGTTAGCCTTCGTCGCATTAGCATCATCATGTTAAAATGAAAAATTTGCGAGACAATTCTTATGACAACATATTTGAAAGAAAATGAAGATATTTCTTCTTACCTTCTATGGGGGATTGCGATGTTTTCAATTGATCAACAATTGGTTTTCCTTTAGAAAGCAGATTGTTTACTTATCTTCAAACAGTCACAGAAATGCATAGTGCGTTTTTCTAACTTTGTTTTGAAGAAGAAACCGAATAGTAATAATAATAAACCCAGATCCAGAAACTTCCGAATAAGTCATGTGACACCGCCAGCCGCTCTCATTGTCAACGACATCAAATCAATTTGCATTGATGTACGAGTTTAAACGTTTTCGCTGCTGTTAGATTTTTTAATTTCGATAACTAACCTTGCTTCTGCTGCTGTCAATCTAAAGTTTAAAGTAGAAACAATGGAACTGTTTGCGCTTTCTCAGTAATTCTGTTTGTATTGTGGGTTCCGTATATGTCATCCTTTTCATGTATGGCGAGTGGAAAGAGAGAGCACATTCAGTCTCTCGTTTTCAAAGTACGTTCCAGGTTTTGCATATTATAATAAACAAAGTTAATCCATCCTTGTATTCGGACACAATGAGAAACAATAAACGAGAGCTTGAAAAATCCAAAATAAAATAAAGAGAGTTTAAAAAATTACGGGCGCTGGTTTAAAACTAGTTTTTACAAACGCAGAAATCTTAACATTGATTTTCGCAGAGATCCTTCAAATCTGAGCTAGCAAGACTGACAGTAGTAATATAAATACATACAATACTGGCCCAAAGTTATTGGCCATACCTAGATCTGCAACTTTACAAATTTTCAGAATTTGTGATGATAAACTGAAACTCCACTACTGATCCAACTACAAATCGGATACTTTTCAATGTGAAAAACTGTCTCAAAGAAACTCACAGAACAAATTTGTATCTTATAATTTGTAGTATTTGCTCTAACAACTTCGGAGTGGGACAATACAATAGCAATATTCAATGTGAACTCTGACGAAATCTCATACACCTAACGGAAAAAAATATATTGTTTTGCTAAAAATCAGTATCATACTTTTTCATATTAACCGAGTTAATTTGAATTTGCGACTGAAAACTTTGTTTTTTAATCTTTTATTTTGATTAGACACATAAAACTAGAGCATATTTATTTAATCCCTAACTCGTTTTTGTAATGGTCGATAGAGCATATAAAAATCAAACCGATATGTTAAAATTGCCAGATTTGAAAGCCGTAATTTGTACTTTGTCAGTACTTTTCAGTGTAACTACCATCTTTTGTTTCGAAGTCATGCATGTTCCATTTGACTGATGTTTTTTTAAATGTAATTCAATATTCATATCTCGATCTAGTTCCTTCGAAACGCAAACTATCGCCCGAACGTGTTTGTATATTGATAATTATAATATTATTTGCTTAATTATCGGCCGAATGAAATATTGCCGTTGTAAAAGTTACAGCAAATATAATATTTAAGATAAAACGAAAAACTTTTAGATCTGCACTGAACTTTTCGTGAACGATTCCTCTCCGTTTTATCAGATCTCTGGGCAAATTCTCCTTGAATTTGAAACTGATTTAACAAATGAAAAATTTTCTTGTGTCAGTTAACGATGTACACAACTTGAAGTTAACAATAAGGATGTAGAATATGCGAGCTTTTTCCTGGCTGATAATTCACATTGTTCTTTATAATGCATTTTTCTTTGTCCTAACTTCTATTACATACACGCAAATATCTGCTTCAGTTTTCTTTTCTCTTCTAAACCGACAGCAGGTACATTTGAGTAATATGTTTTGTCCTAAACAAAAGGCGTGAGAAATTATTGGTGATTTGCAACTGGGAGAACAAGTGGTGGTTTATGCGATAGCTGAGTGCGCAAACCATGGAGCTTCAAAGCCCCCAAGTCGCGGCAGGAACCGTATTTGATTCTTTGTTTATCACCGACAATAGCTGATACTAAAAGCCGTGGCCATTTGCCATTCTCTTAAATTTTACAAAACATTGCAGGATATCTCTGATATGTGACACAATATTATGATCCAATCAATTGCCTTTGTTCGTTTTTTTTTTAAATATATTGAACAAAGTCTACATTTTTATTTGATTAACGAATAAACTTCATTCAACAAATAATGTTTTTGAACTGTGAAAGTGAATGCAGTTATTCGTCCAGATTTAATTCAAGTGAGGAATTTCTATTTTTTTCCCCTGGTAATTTGGTCTTTTATTTTAAAACAGTTGTTTCGACTGAAATTATTAGTCTTGAATTGCCTGATTTTTTTGTTTTAGTTTCAGTTATTTTGAGGTAAATGTTATCGGTTGTTTTTAACTTTAAGTTGCGCAAAGCTAGAATGTTCTTAAGTTTTGATCCATTATTCAGATCAATCCGAGTGTCTTGTAAACACGCATTATAATTTATATTACATACTTTACAAAAGATTTGCTTTGAAAACGGATTAGAATTAGTCAAGCAGTAAAGATATCTTTGTTGAAAATTACTAAAAACTAAGCAAAAACAAAAGCAATATCTTCAACAATAATTCTTTACTGTATGAGTGTTAGTAAACATGATTACAAGCGCGTCATCATGCAATTCGCAAACGGACGCGATTGTCTACAGAAGCGATGCATTCTGGTACAGTAGATTGAAATGTGCGCGTGCGCAGACGTGTGCAAGAAGCCAACACTGCAACATATTGCAGCTACGCATCGTCGGTCACAGAACAATAAAAAATGTTGGGACCTGTTACTCGGAAAGCTTGACCGGTTTCAAACTACACTAGTATACTTCTTTCTTATTCAAATATTGCTTTTCCGACCCGGGCTGAATATTTCTATTTTTCTGCCAATTCTAGGCTGAACATATTTCTCAATATTCTTAATAGTTAATTGCAGCTTATATGACATTTCCGTTTAAATTAATTGCATCGAATATAAAGCTTTTTGTTTTACTTGTCTCTAGCTTTGTAATTTAAAAAAGAAAGAATTTATCATGAAAAATTTTCGCGGTTTAATTAATGAATTGTACATATTTTGTACTGCGCAAATGCATTACATGCCCCGTTCAACATTTTAAACACATTTGGCTATGGCTAGTGAAGAATGTTTCATTAGTTCCCTACGTGAGTTCCTGTAGCTCAGTGGGTAGAGGGTCTGACCGGTAATCAGAGGGTCATGGGTTCAATTCCCGTTAGGGAAGTTTTTTCTTCTAAGAAAAAGAAGCTTGTGTCAACACAAATGTTCCTTCTATGGTTATTTCCAAGCTGAAGATTTATACAACTACAGTGTTTCATTTGTTGGCTTGTTTTGCCGCTTAGAGAAAGGAATAAGTTTATACAAATAAGTATAACTGAACATATCATTCTGTCACATTTACAGATTTTCAACGCACGACATAATATTTTTAAAAATTACCCTCAACTCGCATGGAAAACTGCCTGATGCTCCTCCGGCGAGCCTATAACGCACACTGAAAATATCTATCGCCATTAATTTAGCCTATAGTTGTTGTTTTTTTCATATAACAACCAGCAAATTTTGCCGTTGCTCGCCGGTTTTTTTGACTTTTTGGCAACTTCAGCTTTAATTTCTTTTTAATTTGTTCTTATTTATGCAAGCGGTTTTTGTCTAAATGAAAAAAATGTCTCGCACCACATTGTGACTTGTGTAGTGTTCGGGCGTACCTTTGAGGGAACTACCTTCAATGTCTAGTTTTAAAACTGCCTTTGTTTTGCCTTTGCTGAGATTACAGCGAATCTCTTTTGAGTTTAACCTTATATTCTGTTTTACTAAATTGATTTTTAATACCAGCTTTATAATAGTCTAATCGCTACCTGAAAAATGTTTTCAAATCTCAGCTTGAGCTTGTTCTTAAATGTTGGCCTGTTTGAGCCTCTTTGTTCTCATAAAGTTTCTACCAGAAAAAATTTCCTTGTTATCGAACCTTAGCCTGAACTTTTTCTTAAATAGATCTTAAATTTTGGCCAGTTTGAGCCTCGTTCTTAAATCCAGTCCAGAGAAAATTCATTTATAATAGTGGCCACGGCACAGTTTTTTCTTCTCATAATTATTCACCTGTAATATTGGAAGCATTTTAATTTTGTAAAAGAAGAACTATAGAATCAAATTGATTGTACTTCAGAAAATTACAAAAAAGAACCCAACAACTTGTATTCTTTCTTCTCTGGTACGGCTTCCCCCCATTATGTCAAGCCCGATTTCTTGCTCATGAAACACGTTGATCGGTGATTTTATGGCCCTTGAAGACAATGTTTTGCACTAAAGATAACAAATTACCTGTTCAAAGAAACAGTTAACCTGCTACAGAACAAACGCGATACATGAACGTGAATCGCTGCTGTCAGTTTTAGGACTTTGTCATACAGCCAAAAGTGTACTGATTACAATATAAAGACGCATTAAAATCTTGACAACTAAACTGTGCTATGAAGCAAATTACCTATAAGCTTTTCATAAATAAAGATTCTCTTTCAATACATTTATAGACACATTGTGAATTGGTGAATTTGAACTGCCGAGTTTGAATGGGTGAGTGTAGGATTTGAAAGACATCAACCGATTGTCCTAAACTAAAAGACGACATACCGGCAACATTCCAACGAAAACTAACCAGCACAACTGAATTTTGAACCGCATTCCTTGACCTGCCCGTGATGGTAGTCAGCAAGAATTTCAAGTTATGTTTGTTTGTACATAATATGTCAGTTTTGTTTGGTGAAATGGCCACTGTCAGTGGAAAAAGTATGATAAAATCAATAACATGATAAAATAATAATAATTTACATAAATATTATACCAGATATAGATCTTACCATCGTGGTTATAGCTATTCAGTGATTTCGCTCTCCGGTAAAGTTGCAAATTGTTTTATGAAACAATAAACGGTGCTTTAAAAACAATAGTAATAGAAGTAGAAAAGTTTGTAACCTCAAATCTGCCTCCAAGAAGAGAGAGTTTTTGTACAAATTTTTACAAGGAACAAGAGTACAAGGAACTTTCTTTTCTCAAATCAGGTAAAATCTTTTGTTGATGAAGGTGGCTAAAATTTTCCGCCAGAAAGTAAATCTTTTCAAATTTAACACTTAGTTTTAGGTCTATCTTCGCTCCAATTTTTGAGGTTTTTGATCAGTTTTAATGGAAATGACTACGCTTTAGTTTCTTGGCCAATCAATTAAGTCTTCCTGCTGTTAAGATTTGCATGATTACAAAATGTGCAGGCCTCAATTCTTGAGACAAGAGTGAAATATTTAAAAAAGTACGAAACATTTTCGGATACTGAATAGCAATGATGATTACCTTTTAGCAGAAATCTTATAGCTGTATTTTTTGAGAACATTTTTTCCTTAATACCAAAACATTTCGACCACCTTCTAGAAACATTCCTGATTTATACCGTTCCGTCATAATCTCTTGCCAAGGTTATCAAAGGAAGAAAATGTTTGACTTATTATTAAAATGACCAACTGACATTTATGCAGGACTGATTTCTGGACACTTCGGTGCTTTAACATGCTACTATATACATGAAGAATACCAGGAAAGTTTGAATTTTTAATTCATTCTAAGTAAAATTCATAAGTTCGGAGAAATGTATGTAAACAAGCTAAATCCAGTTTGAAATGTTTTTCATCCTCATTCCGCTAGCTGTCACTTGTTTAGCTCGTCACAAGCGGAGTTTCATTTGCAGCATTCACAAAACATTATGATTTTCAAACTTTATGGACAGTGCCAGTACAGAGGGACAAATTGAATTATTTAACGAAAATTCAAATTGCATTTCCAGTGATGAGCAAAAGTACTCTGGAATAAAGAACAGTGTAAATTTATCGCATGTAATTCGGGTCTTCTATTAGAATAAATACTTACCTTCTGAGGTGCTGGAACGTGCAGTTAAACACTGTCAAAAATTTGTATTCAAGAAGCTGACTGTTGATATTCACCCGTAATCGTTCAAATGTGAAGTATGCTGCAAGTATTGAGTTTTGTTGTTGTCGAATTCAAACCCGAAGTTCTAGAAATTTCTGTTTACACATTAAGCCATTCTAATTACCACCTCTGACACGTGGCAGTTCACGCAATTAACTGTTTCACTTTCGTGTGAGATGTTTATTAAAATTTCTGTGACTTTCAAATAGTTTTCCAAAGAAAGCTGTTTAGTGGAAAACAAAAACCAAACCGTATAAATTTACTTTATTCAGTATCATGTTGTCTATGTGCTTCCGCAGTGTGGGGGGTGGCATGTATCGCTTCAGGCCGCATTTAACACCACGATAATGTGGTTTTATTTATGTGTTTTTCCCGACGAAACGTTCTTATTAACGTGGACATTTAAAAGTTAAGACTTTTGCCCCCAAAAGTGATGTTAATAGCGCCTAGTACCCAAGGGGTGTGGCGGGTTGCCATTGGGGAGAATTGGTAGTTGGCACAGGTAGCCCAAGTTCCCGTTACTAATACTACTGTGTGATAATCTTGATTTACTAAACCAAACATAAATGAGGGAGAATCAGCTAATCTGCTGACCAAATGAAACTCTGCCATGAGATTATCAAGAATAACCAGAAGACACTGCAAATATCTGATTATATTTTATTGAGATTTACGGTAAACAATCAAGTGTTCCAAAGGCCCATATAATCTCTAGTAAATCAAGATTATTACAGAAGTATTAGTGACGGGAGTTTGGGCTACCTGTGGTCGGCAATGCTTTGTCATTGAAGTGCGCAAATCAAGAAAACAATGTGCCAGATTTGCAAGCAAAATATCCATTGCTTTTCATAACCTTGGAGTTTTTTGGACTACATACTGATATAGATGGCAGTAATTGCACATCGCGTTCAACTGATCTCGGGGATCTAGATCAGGATTACGCGTGTTGTAAATGTTTTCAAAAACTAAAGACGCAGATTTCTCAATGGAATCTACCACCACCGAGGTTTCTGTCAAGTTGTTTCATATTCTGGCTGAACTTGGAAACGAATGTAAATGAAATCAAAATATTGAAGTTCAAGTGGCCCCCCTGAGGATTATATGGGGGATACGAAGGGAAGGGGGGGTTTGAGATTATTTTTATTTAAGAGTTTTATTCCAAAGCCATGTAAAGAGAGTAATTTTGAGTATGAAATTAACCCGGGTTTTTCTTGCCGCGGTTTTGCCATAACGGAAATTCGTAATTATATATGAATACGCCTAAAAATTATCAAAATTTGGTTTTAATATATGATTATCATTGACATTACTTGAATTTCTTCCTTACAACTGAAAAACCGAAATCAAATGCGTAAATATAAAAGCTAAGCTATATTCGTTTACGAACCATAGTGGCCTAACGGAGCGGTGCTTTGATCTCTACTTTTATCGCATAAAGTGGATGGGAGAAACTTAGCATCATGTTTATAACCGACCTCAAAAGGTCACCTGTCTAAATCTTTATTGGGCAAGTGGCATTCTTGTTTCAATATTGTGACCGTTTGAAAAAAATATAATTTCGCGCATTGTGATCTTAAAGCATATCGTTATCCTGGCGTGTATTGTGTGCATGGGCTCATTTTAAGATGCGTGTATTACATCGTTCCCATAAAAATATTCATCACGATTGTCTGTACTACTTAGTTAATCTTAGATGACATAGATTATTGCTTTTCGGGGGATAGAGAGAGGACGGGTAAAGGGAATGGGG
>JAOCPT020829600.1:0-15579 GCA_026546935.2 Palythoa grandiflora
ACTGTTGTATCATTGTATAACCGTTTCAGCCATCGACTACAGGTGATACTCTGTAAACTCTTCTATCATTGTATGACCGTTACAGCCATCGGCTACAGGTGATACTCTGTAAACTGTTGTATCATTGTATGACCGTTACAGCCATCGACTGCAGGTGATACTCTGTAAACTGTTTTATCATTTAATGGTCGTTTCAGCCATCGACTGCAGATGGTACTCTGTAAACTGTTTTATCATTTTATGGCCGTTTTAGCCATCGACTGCAGGTGATATCTCTAGCGGTGAGGATGAAGAAGGAGTCACAGTTAACAGAAACGTATGTCAGACGGAGTCAGATAAGATGAAAAAGGTTAGTAACTTGGTGAAAGAAATCAAAATATCACTGAAGACAATGGTATGCGGGGAGATGATGGAGGTGAAGAGTGAGGTTGTTGTTAATGCTAATGGTAATAATAGTTGAATACAATCTAACAATAGAATATTAGATAATGTTGGACTGGACTAAAGTGATTAAATATTCAAGAAAAGATTGACATGTATCATCATCGTCTGGCGGCCATGGCTGAGAGACAGCGCACGACCGACCAAAATTATTAGATTATTGAAATTCGAACAACCGTTGCAGATCATTAGTATAAGAAATCTTGACAGCTATTGAAAGCAAAACAATAGAGATTAATGTATTTGTTTCTTTACAATTTCGGTTTGGATTTGCAGAAGCTTTATAACGTGCTTTACTTTTCTTAAAACATTTTTTTATAATTTCTATCGTTTGCGAGTAGGGAAATTTCAGTATTGTTTGGCTCTACTACATTTATAATGTTTTACCCCAAATAAGAGAAAAAAGAAATTCATGCACTCGCATGTGATGTCCAATCGTATTGTTAGTAAACAGTGAAGAAGTCGGTAAGTTTGGGTGAGTCATTCAAAACGAAAGAATGACTCAGCATTTTATTCATAATGTACTATGATGTCTCCTACGATAATTTATTACCCCTAAGATAATTTATGCGTGCGCCCCCAAGATAATTTATGCATGCGCCCCTAAGATTATTTATGCGTGGGCCTCACTCGCTTCCAAAAATTGGGGATAATTGTGCTCACTCCCTGCTACTGAGGGCTCGTGACCGCTGATTTACATTTTCTCAAATTTAAGGAAAAATAAAGATTTGATGAAAGTTTTAATTGTGATTTCTGGAAATAGTTTACAAAGTGTTTCTCCATGCAAAATAAAAAGAAATTTGGAATTTCACATTTGTCCACTGGTTTTTGATATTCTCGGTCAGTCGCTATTTTTGGTTGATTTTTAATAACTAAAAATAATAAAAACCTTCAACTTTTATAATGCTGTACAATTGTTTTGGCGCTAATTTAAAAGTTGGGAAAAGTTAAGAATGATTTTTTGCTCATCATGTTTTTTTTCGTCAGGTGGATGCACCACGCAAGTATCGTAAAGTACGACGTGCCATCACTAACGCGTTTTCCTCCAAAAAGGCAAATGAGTACACAGCTCGAAGGCGTCGCAGTCGCACCGTTGCGGGTGTCAACGTAGCGTTAAACATGCTTACAAATGTGAAACACTCTTCTTGCCTTTATATTAAAAATGCAGCCGGTTTGTGGGCCAAACGATGGTGTGTTCTTCAGAATCATAATCTACACTTCTTCAAGTATGCAGACGACCAGAAACCTTCATTGTCACTAAACATAAACCAGGTAAAAACATTAATTTTGTCATTTTTTTTCTTTCTGTTCGGATAATGTTTTGTTTACTATTTTTTTTCTTTTCAATTTTTTTTTCACCTGTTCATTTTTATTTGTGTTGTTTGATTCACTGAGCTGGTTAAATAATTCACGGGAACCGTATATTGGGAATTCGACTTGTTCTGTTTATTGTACTGGCTTAATTCCTTTTATATGCTGCTGTGTTTTCGTGTAACATCAGCTTTCTCTCTCGCTCTTTTTAGCCGTGTGAAGTGCGACGAGTTATCAAGAGATCAAAGAGGTTCACATTTGACATCGCCTTACCAAAAGAACGTGCAGAGTACTGTTTCGCCGCTGATAATGAAAGGGAAATGTATCGTTGGATGGATGTATTAAGGAGCGTCTCCAGCGACAACGGAATTGAAAAAGGGTAGGTTTGTGGCATTGTTCAAATTTTTTCACATTGCCTTCTTTCCTTTTGTGTCACAGCTACTAATAAAAATTTTAAAAAAAGTAAGGTGATGCATTTATATAGCATATTTTCCATATGAATATGCTTAAAGGCGCTTTACAATGATCATTTACCCCCAGCAGACCGCAAGCATATATAGGTGCCTCTGGCAGCCGCTTCAAAGCGGTCCATGTATGCTGGTACTCATTTTAACGACCCCGGAAGGATGAAAAGCTGAGTGAACTTTAGCGGTAAAGAAGGTCACCCAAATATTCAACCCTCGACCGGGCCAGGGATCATACCACTGCGCCCAGCAACCCCTCCGCCGTCACTAATAATAAGTAACTAGTAAAAATGAATACATAGTAAATAGCGATGATATATTTCAGGGGAAAAAGTTGAGGCAGATGAGGAATGTGGTACGAATAACACTAAAAATATACAAGTCATCCATCACTGTTGAAGCTGAATAGATCAAAATGTTCCTAAAATTATGTATCCTGGTTTTTTACTGCTCTTGTGAGAACTCTTAACTTTGGTACACTTTTGATTTATTATCTCAATGAAGCGTTGCAAGATTTTTTATCTATGATTTGATGAGATTGATGTATTTGGGCAGTTATAATAAAATTCTTACCACGTCATTTTTGTTTTGTGTTTATTTCTGAAGAGTGGAAGCTATTTCCTTGGAAAAAAGAGCGTTTGATCTGGTAAGGTCATCAGGTGAGGGATCGCCAACTGCAAACCAAAATCCGGACATTACTAAAGACCTTTGCGACGTTTTGACAATTGAACCCCAGATGAGAGCATCCTCCTTGCAGGATTTGCGACTAGACAGAGTGAGCCGAGGAGATTTTGTTAGGGAGGAAAGGCTCAATCGAAGCACTGATGATGTCACTACCAACGCTTTTCGTGGCAGGGTAACATCCTTGGAAGAAGTGTTGAAGCTTCTTCAGGATCAGCAGATTTTGCAACAGATTGGACAAAGCAAGCATAATAAGTCAAAACGAGCACAACTGCAGTGGAAGCGATCAGCTGCTGTTGCACTAGGTCAAGCCCGATCTTGTACCCATCAAGAAGAACAAAACTTTAACATATTTGCAGACTCAATGAATATTTCTGACGCGAAACCTAGATCCCCTGCAGCAAGTTTCAATGAATTTGCCAGCAAAAATGACGAAGTTGATGGCAAAGATAAAAGTAGAGCCCCGTCTCTGCTCTCTATATCAAGTTCAGGCACTGAGCTGGACGAGACACTTAGTCGGAAAGAAATTATGGAGAAAATTGAAAAGTTAGCAGAGGAGGAAAAACTCAAGCTGTTAAGAAATGAAACATTATTGCGCAAACGCAGAAATTCGCTCACACTTGAGAAAGATGTATTACAAAAGAAAATGGGGAAAAACCAAGATAAAAAAAGTGCAGTAAGAAAATTTTTAGCAAAGGAAGACCCAAGCAAAGCGGCGCCCCCCACAGTTGTGTCAGGGGCAAGACTACAAGAAGTTAATCAGCAGTTGTTGAAAATAGAAAGAAGCCTAAAAAAGAACAAGAAACAGTCTGCAGATGTAAGTGTAAAACTAATGAATTCAAAGGTGGCACGCAAGAAATCATCTGTGGCTGATGCTGTGATCACAAGGCTTCCTAGCAATGCATCGGAGCGTAGAACTGCGTTTAAGAACTCTCCGACCAGTTCTGAAAGGTCTCTATCCTCACAGGGATCATTTGAAGAGAAATGTAGTAAAGAAATCTTTGATTCAACACATACACGTTTGACCAAAAAAGTCTCCCTGACACCGTCGGTTTCATCGTCTACTTCCCTCGCGGCTCTTGAGGAAGAATTAAGAAAAATTACTCCGTTGGGTGCACGCCGATTTACAGAACCACGACGCAAAAAGATGTCTGTTTCCTCAGAGGGCTCCCCAGACACGCGGGAGTCACCTTTATTGACACGAAGAGCTTACTCGGAATTGCCAAAACGCACAGCCTCTGCTTCTTCTGAAAGCTCCTCGGCTAGCCGAGAGTCTCCTTCATTTTCTGGTCTAGAGTCACTTGGCTCTTGTAAGAAGTCCCCTGGACCCTCAGAGGTTGATAATGAAGAAGTGCAGCATTGGAAATTATCGAGATTGTCTGAAATTTCGCTCCTTCAGCAAGATGCCGAAAGTTTTCCAAATGAAACTAACACATCACAGAGGAAGGATTCGACTGATGAAGAAACGTACATGAAGCTGGAACATCAAGCAACTTTTATTAATGCTCTGTCTCGGATAAAGGTAGGTGGTTGATTTTTTGTGGAAATCTGAAATATTTAATTACAAGTGTTTTTCTCTCTATTATACAGTAAAAGCAAGTGCATAGCACCTGTTACGTTATATCTTAGATAAGATATACTCAAGTAGATCGCGTATAGTTTTAGAAAAGAATGTGCCCGCTTTAAGGTGAGAAATGATGAGAAATTCAGATCTCATGACTCATTGCAAACCGCGTAGAGTGAGAGCTGACATAAACATCAAATCCATAAAGTGTTCTCTAAGATGTAGTGGCATCGTCCTTTCCGTTTTTCATTATCCTTCAAATTCTCGATGACGCACATGAATCAGAACAAATTGATATTAGTTTCATCATCTCCTCTTCTGAACATGTAACTATCCAACCTATTCTTAAAATTAGAATGTGTGTAGAACGAATACCAATCAAATCAAAATTTCACAAAGTTGGTAGTTAGAGTTAGCAGATGCTAGAAAAAACGCTACGGGAAGATTTGACCTTTTTCGTTTTTACAAGCCATGCAGACTTGTTTGGAAACAGCTTAGAAAACTGTTTAAAGTTGTTGGTTCTGGTTGCAGTCATGAAACCTTTTCTTTGGACTGATTTTAGATATACAAATGCAACGTGCGATAATCAAAACTTTAATGTGAAATACCACACCCGTTCTTAGTAACACGTTGCGGTCTGACAGTTTGTTTTCAATGTTGTAACTGCTTTTTAGTGGACGTCAGTCAAACTCCGTCGACCAGTATTTTGACAATCTCAGGACGAGTTACTGAAAAGAGATCTAAATTTGTCGGTAGTTATGGCTAAATGAATACCAAGAAGTTGAAAGAAACAAAATAAAATGTTTAAAAATATAAATGAAAACTTTTTTACTATCAGGAATGTCTGTGATTATTCTCACTCCTCAAATTAGTAAGATTATTAAAACAAAAACGTTTTTCGCAATCTGCATGCTTGCAACATCTCACATGGTATTGATGAAGGAACCACAATCTTGTAGTATAGCTCATTCATAAATTATCAGTTACACTCGCAGCTTTGAGCATAGATCGGAGACCGCCTTCAGTGTCCGATAGGTCGTCTATCACATTCACATACTATTAGCTACATTGGTTCCTTGGAGCATAGAGCGGGGACCGTCATCAGTGTTCCATGGGTAGTCTATCACTTTCACATTTATTAGGTACATTGGTACCTTGGGGCATAGGGCGGGGACCGTCATCAGTGTTCCATGGGTAGTCTATCACTTTCACATTTATTAGGTACATTTGTACCTTTGAGCATAGAGCGGGGATCGTCATCAGTTTTCCATGGATAGTCTATCACTTTCACATTTATTAGGTACATTGGTACCTCGGTGCATAGGGCGGTGACCGTCATCAGTGTTCCATGGGTAGTCTATCACTTTCACATTTATTAGGTACATTGATACCTTGGAGCATAGAGCGGGCACTGTCGTCAGTATTCCATGGATAGTCTATCACTTTCACATTTATTAGGTACATTGTTACCTTGGAGCATAGAGCGGGGACTGTCGTCAGTATTCCATGGATAGCCTATCACTTTTCATTTATTAGTTACGTTGGTACCTTGGAGCATAGAGTGGGGACCGTCATCAGTTTTCCATGGATAGTCTATCACTTTCACATTTATTAGTTACCTTGGAGCATTGAGCGGGAATCGTCATCAGTGTTCCATGAGAAGTCTAGCTCATTAATATATATTTAGTTCCAAGAGTAAATTTGAGCATTGATCAGAAATCGTCGACAGTGTCCTGGGGGTAGCCTACCTCATTTAGGACAACACACAAACCTATACGTACGCGCCTTTGTGTTTGTTATATTTTGTTTTGTACTCATTCATTTGGAAGCAGTGAATGAGTTATTGCAGAGAGCGGGGAAAACGTTGTTAGCAGAAATCTACGTTGATGGAAAAGCAGGCTTTAGCAAAACTAGTGGAAGTGACGTAAGAAATTTGGAGCAACCGCTGTAACCACTGACTATGTAGCGAGCAGTAGAAAGTTGCCATGAATTGTCTTTAAAAATTGCCAGGATTTTTGTTTTACAAAAAATGACTTAGCTCTTACGACACTTTTGATTGTATCCATTGCTTTCACACCCTACCTGCTTTATATTTTCTTCATATTTTGGGGTTACATTTTTGCATATTTAACTTTATTTCTGAGGAAGGAAATAGTTTTCTCCCAAAATGTGCAAACTAAAAAGTTTACAAAATGAAAGCCAACAACCATTAACATTATTAGAATTTATGCGTGGTTGCAGCAATGGGTGATTAGTAGGTTGAAAGGTTTTAAATACAATTTTGTTATTTCTGTTTTTTTATTCATTTGCAGGATTTTGAAGAGTTTACTGCCACAGTTTCCAAACGCGACTGGGATCAATAGCAGAACAAAGAGGAAGGCTCTTTTTTCAGTGTGTCTTGCTTGTTAAGGAACTGCATTAGTTGGTTTTGAAACAGTAAAAAAATTGTTTCCACACAGTTTTATTGGCACTGAATAGGTTCTTTAGGGAAAAAAACTAACTTCGGAGATTGTTTTGCCCTGAGAAATTCATCGATCAATTCCAGGTTAAGAAAGCTGTGTAATGATAGTCTTGGCTTTGACCATCAAGAAAGGTCATTCACTGGAACAGCTTGTTTAACAACGTGGAAATTTTCATTACATTACCTTCGATTTCACAATGGCGATTTGAGGGCAATTGCTCGAAATCTCGTGTTTTAGACTGTTTTAGTAAGTTGTTGAATTCCACGCGTTTTACTTACCTCATTTCAAAATTTTGATTTGGGAAAACAGGGAAAGGGTATGTCAACTGCAAATGTTGCGGAAAGTCGTGGAATTTTCTTGAATTACCTACAAACGAACCCTATAACGTATGGAACAAAGAATATCTGCTCCCCTTAGCTAGCCAGATGGCCAGTCCACTCATAAGACGTGGGTCGTCTTCCGCGCACGTGACTGCGTGAGAATCCGCAGCTTGTTGTACAATACAATGAAGTTCAATAACATAAAACTTTCCATTCTGTCCAGCGGTGTGCTAGTATTGGATTTTTTAGAAGAAATTATTTTGCCGGTACACTTCTCCGATTTTGTGAAAAGACGTACATAACTAAACTGTATGTGTAAACGAAACTTGAGCATCTTTCTCATCCAATTTCGTTAAGTGCAAACTCGAATTTCCGGAGAAGCATCAAACCAGACGAGAAATACATTGCGTATCGCAAGAGAACTGTTCTGTGTTTTACAAAAACGTTTATATCGCTTTGATTGATGTGATTATTTATACATTCAAATACTCTGAAAATCAGATGTTTTTGTAGAGTTGTTAGTTATCAGATATAGTAAGTTAGAAAAAAGGAAAAAGTAATTATCGAAATTATATTGCCAGAAAGATTTATAAACGAATTGGGTATGAAACAAGAAAATTTAAATCGTAAAGACACAGCATTTTATTCAATGTTTGCGAGACTATTATTTATACAACTGACATATTATATCCAGGCGCATGCCTGTTACGTTATTGACTGCTTGATTAACCGTTGCCAACCTTAACAGGATTTCGCTGTAATCGAATATCTAGTTTTAGTTCAGCTATTATATACGTATCACAACGAAGGAGAAGATCTGTCTTGGAGAGCATTCTGCGCGAGGTCTTTGTTATTTAGGGATGTGGTTTACGCGATTACAGAAAGCCAATTTTCTCTAGCATAGACCAAGCTAGCGAAGTTAATAAGAAACCGTTTTTTGATTTCAACAAAACTAGAACATATAATTAAATGATAGCAACCACGTTGACAGGACAGTAAGATTGAACTCATTTCAGCTAATTAGAATACGGAAAAGTATTCAAAAGCCACGTCTTTATCCCAGTTAAGCATGCCCGGTTTCAATCTTAATGCTTTAGTCACATACTTGACAGATCTATTTTATGAGATGCAGCCTATTTTGTACCTATGATTACGAAATAAAGGTAAATACAAACGCAGTTTGTCTACTGTTTATGCTGCGATGGTTCAGTGTATGTCCATTCTTTTTTTGCGTTCGAGGAAGGAGAACTCATCCTAATTTTTCCGTTGCTTGCGGGCTCAGGCTTGATGCTGTGCTGCTTTGAAGGATTATTTAGGTTGGCACATATGGCGTTCCAACACCACCAAAATTCAAAGTGTTCACCTTTAATACAAACCCTCAATTCAATTATTCTATTATGCAATTCAAACATGCAAACATTCAATTGAAATATTCTATCATGCAATTCAAACATGCATACATTTAATTCAAATATTATATCATGCAATTCAAACATGCATACATTCAGTTCAAATATTATATCGTGCAATTCAAACATGCAAACATTCAGTTCAAATATTCTATTATGCAATTCAAACATGCATTGCTTTGATTACAACATTGTACTATGCAATTCAAATATGCAAACATTCGATTCAAATATTCTATCATGCAGTTCAAACATTCAGTTCAAATATTCTATTATGCAATTCAAACGTGCATTGCTTTAATTAGAACATTGTACTATGCAATTCAAACTTGCAAACATTCAATTCAAATTTGAATATTCTGTCATATTACAATGCTCCAATTCAAATATTATGTTTGGCACTTTGATCGTTTGTTTTTTGTATTTAAGCTTTGAGTTCGGCACTTTGTTAGTGTAAATTGGCAATTCTTCAAGTGTGCATTTAGTCAATGCGAACATTCAATTTCTCTGTGATTCATTCAGACGGTCCTTCTTCAGACACGTCATTCATCACAATGCAAATTTTCGATCATTCAATGCGTGCCTGAGTACGTCATGGCCACGTGACCCGAAAAGGCGGGAAAAAGTCGCTCTAGCTGTTGCCTTCTGTCTCCGTCTTTTTAAAACAAGTCATGGATCCGGATTTTCAGCTGGTATAAGAACAGTTTTAGAAACTCCCAAGCAATAATTTTGCGTCCTTGGGAAATTTTATTTTCATTATTGAGATTACTTTTGTATATGAGCACTTTCACCGAAAGTGACTCGTATTCGATGGAGTTTTCAACTTCCAGAGACCAGCTTTTTTTGTATTTTTTATTTACCACTTTTTTTTTCAATAATTTGTTTTAAATTATTGAAAAATTGTTTAATAGACTGTTTGAATTAAAGCGCTGCATGATAGAATATTTGAATTGAATGCTTGCATGTTTGAATTGTATCATAGAATAATTGAATTAAGGGTTCTAAAGGATGAACACTGAATTTTGGCGGTGTTGGAACGCCATAGGTAAGACCGTCGTAAAATGCCTCGACTTCATGCAACTGTAGTGGCTTGGTAACTCATGTAATTCAGGGAAATTTTGCTTCGTCGTTCGGTTTGCTGTGTTGAGTTGAGTTTGTTGAGTTGCTTGTAGCAATAGCGAAAAAAATATGAATGTCTATTGATCATATTGTGTATTGTTTTTTGTACGAAAGAAACGCTTCGTTTCCACTTGGGTTTCATGTTGAGTTATTAGAATGATTTTTATGTCGTCCGCCGCAACAAAATGGTATCAGATTCTTTTAAAATAGATATTGTCCTTGATTCTCATGTGCAATTTTACGTCATACGAGAAATATTAGCAAAGCTAAAGCTTTTGAGTTGAAGTTTCTCCCTAACCATGTGCGCTATTTTAATTTATTCAATTTTCAACACAAAAAGCTCGGGCGTCAGGGAGGAGGGCCGGATACCTCCGGATGGCGGATGTGGATGGAAAAATGTGGAAGGGTTCTCTCGTTATTTTGAGGGGGTATATCTCGTTATTTTGTAACGAGTTTTTATATGGGACAAACTGTTGTTGTTAGTTTTCCGCTAAAGCCGCTGTGTACTTTCTTCTTTAAATTTATTTTTTATAATTGTTTTCTTTAATTATTTTTATTTTAAAATCAACATGTCAACTTTAGCGTTTTATTTTTAAAAATATTTCGGCGTACCTACGCCATCATCAGTGTAAATACACAATAATTGGAAGTGGTTTTTATATCTTATCAGCACTTGCAAATGTATATTATAAGGACAAAGAAAGATTGACGTGTGTCACTTGGCGATTCAACAATTATTTTTATGATAATTTTTTAAGTATTTTTTTTATATTTTTTATCCGCACTTTCCCATCCGCAGTTATCTGTTCCTCCTTTCATAGACACTCCAAAAGCTCGGATTTTGTCAAACCGTAAATTCGTAAATCTTTATGGCAAGAAAGAAAATGTTATAAGATTCTTTTAATATAGAATTTACCCTCGATTACATCAAACATCTGCAAACTGTTGTCATACGATTTATAGTAGCAAAGTTACAGATTTTTAGATTTTTCACGTCCATGTAATCACAGTAATGAATGAATTCAGTTCTGAGCTTTATGTCAACACAACACTTTCGGACTTTTCTACAGCCGTAGGTTTGGAACTCTTTGGTGCCCGCAACAATATGTTTTCGTATTCTTTTAAAAGAAATTTCTTTACTTTCATATTTGACTTCAATTTAAAGACCTCTAATAATAACATATCAAATACAAACCAAATAGATGCAATCTACCATACTAAAAATATGTGTATGTGTAATCGAATGGTGACGAGTGAAATTATAAAATAGTTTTATACCTGCGTGTTGTCAAAATTCTGATAATTCGCTAAAATTTTGACATCACGCAAGTGAAATTATTTTCGAGTTAACATTTGATTACATTTTAATACCATGGCAGACAAATTTCGGCTTACAATTTAATCAGTATATTGAGAAAAACGATGAATTTTAAAATGTTAAACTCTTTTTAAAATTTCGTAATTCTCAGAAGTTCAACCTTTTCAACCAAACCTTGTTTTTTGTTCATAAAATGTTGCAAATTCGGGTGAGCTGTCAAAACTCTATTGGTTCAAAACACCGCCTTCAATGAATGAATGAACTAACAAAGCCGCCAGTGCAAGTACACTCAGCTGCTTGATTGAAATTAATTAAAACCTCGAGCAAAGTCCAAAAAACCCCAATAATTTCAACTGAATATGTTGGTAAATTGCCGCTTAAATATTTTGCATTAACGAATGAAACTGACGAAACTCAAGGTAAAAGCGGAAAGGTTTAAAAAGGTTAAGATACCAAGAATTGTTTGCTGACGGCGTTTTCACTGACTTAACGTCGATGTAAATGGAGAAGCATTAGCCTGTCCTTGGTTGATACCCACATTACAGTTTTGGAAATTGTACTAAAGGTAACCAATTAGGCGACCTGCGGTTGAGCGTAGCGGATAGGCGCTCGACAGCTTTAAAAATCACATCCCCTGGGTCCGGTTAGTTTTGGCATTTTATTGTGTGCCCGCAACCAATCCGATTTAAGAGCAATGCCATTCAAATAATGTTTTGATTGATCCGTTTCAAAACTGTCGAGCGCCTGGCCGAACTTATCTTCCTTTATTCTTAACTCTGCTTTTCTTGATTTAACTTTTTTGCTGTTGAAACGATTTTTAGCATTTGAAGCAAATTCCGAAATACGCGAAATTTACATATTGTGTGTGTTCAATTAGAATCGAATGGAAAAAGCTGCAAGATAGGAAAGCAAAATCCAAGCCATCCCAGCTAACATTCGTTTGAACATTTTTTTAAAATCTTTGGGAATAATGTAAGCACTTTGCTGTACAGTTAAGTTAAACAAATGATAAGAAAGAAGGACATAGATACAGGTCCCTAGAGCAAAGTTCACCAGTGGATAATCGGGAATATAAACTATCAATAGGGTTGCATTGCCCTGCAAGTAGATATGAAGCTGAGAAATATAGGTCTCTAAAGTGATTTTTCCAAGCCACGAAAGGAGAAAACAATAGTTCTTACGGAAAGAAGGAAATAAGTTTCTGAGATAGATGTAGGTTAGCAATGGAATAAAAGAAAAGTAGGGATGTAACTTGTTATATTCATACTTTGGTAACACAAATACGTATTTGACCCATATAACAAACACAAGGATCAAGAACAGCGCAATACCAAACCGAATCGCATGTGCAATGAAACGACTCCGCTGGCTAGTATGACCGTGATCGAGGTAATTTATGAGTTTTTCGTAGTTTGGATGATGAAAAGCACAGAACATTCCCAAAAGTGTCGAGTAGTGATCTAAACCTGCACGGAACATCCACTCATGCAGTGAATTTCGGAAACCAAGAAGAATCGTGAACGGACGAAAAACGACTTCACCAAAACCTGGTACGTCAAAAAGAAGAAAGACGATCGCCGTATAAAGAACAAACTTCACCGTCATCACTCTTGAGTCTTCGTTCCATGCTGCCAGCGGTTTCATCATAGCGTAAACTGAAATGAACCAAAATGTGTGCATCGCACAGATGTAATAGAGCATGTACTCGTTCTGTGTCACCAAGCAGGTGACAATAACCAGGAAGTTCAAACGGAACAACATCTTGAAGACGCGGTAGAGACTGAAATCCTTGCGTACCCAAAAGAACGAGAAATTCCCTGAAACAATGAATGAAAAGCATGAAAAATTTATTTTTATGAAATATATTAACTGCAAATACCCGGTCTGAGTATAAAATCACTCAACTCAATATTTATTGTAATGGACGTTATATATCGGGGATACACAAAGGGAGCCAGCAGTAGTAGGAAGGAGTTATTTGGAGCAGAGCGCAGAGCTGATGGCTAAAGAGGGGTACAAAAGTCAGTCCTAATAGCTCAGCTTAAACACTGAAGTGTTTCAAGGCCCTGTGCTGGGTTAGTTAGGATACTCCCGCTACCTCCAAAGTTCACCGAGTCATCCTCAGCATCAAATAGTTTTAAAAAAACGTTTACTAAACACTATACTTGTAGTAGATTTCATTGTAGCTTGAAGCACAAACCTAGTTGCAGCTCTTGATGTGAAAAATCCTCGCCAGCAATAATATAAATATAGAGTTTTAAGCATCAGACCAGACAACTACTGCGAATATGTTGAGATATCACACATGAATCAAACTGCTTAAAGTTTTCGTAGAGACTGATATTTTACAGTATGTTATAGATACAAGAGGTACTGGCCACTCAAAATAAAATTCTAATAATTTTATGTATTATTTTAAAAACTACACCTTTATTGGAGTTAAGACTAATTAAGATTAGAAATCGTTGCACACCCTATTGATTGTTCTTCTTAAGGAAAAAGTTAAATCTACAGTAACTGGTTAAAAAGACGCAGATTCCTACCAAACCCCGTCATCCATACATAAGCTGCGATGAAAACTCTGATAGCGTTGTACGTTTCCTTGGCATGAAAGTAATGGTACCACACAAACATCACCTGCATCCAGCCTTTCCATTCTTCCGTCTGATCGCGTGATAGTAACTTATCGGTGTCAATTTGTTTGATTGACATTGCAGAGACTGCGAATAAAATCAACATGAGGAAGGTAAACAGGTCACGTGAATAGCTCCGCTGCCCTGCCGGAAAATGGTGCTCGTAATCACAAATATAATAGTAATACATGATGCAACCAAACAGCGACACCGACTTGAGAAAATCTTCTAATGTTGGTTCTTTAGGATGGTTTATTGAACCACAATCTGGATGTGCTGTTAGTTTGGATTTAGGATATTCTTGCTGTAAATTTAGCACCGTAGACGACTCAATGAGTTTCATTTCCCCACTATATTTCAGGCAATCTATAGTAGATAAGAATTTCATTTTGTTAGCTCTTAGCACTTTACCAAAACTGAGTGGTATTCACTTCTATCCTCCCAATTACGTTCTTATTATTGTAAACAAACAATTCTATAACTTTAAATGTGAATTCAGTGTTGAAACCGATCTAACCTATTCAAGCTACTTTGTTCTGCATTTACTCCGAAGAAGATTGCAGCAAGCAGTCGAAATTCAGTTTTAATATTTATATATAGCCACATTTTCAACCATCGTTTACCAAATTTTTAGAATATATATTTTCTACGTTAGATCGCTTTTCAACACAACATTTTACGTTATGGCTACCGATCGCCCGTCTCGCGTAAAAAGGTCTTTAGTTTTGGAACAGGTTGGTTTAAATAATCTACAAATTCAGACAAAGGCCAAGTAGCAGGAGCCACATTGTATATCCGGGTATACCGGTGTAACCGGTACGTCATTTGACCCTTGACTTCTTTTATTGCTTATGGGGTAAAGTATAAAATCAAAAGAAATATGCAGTTTTATGTGGAACAAAATTTTCTGACTTTTCACCTGTCAGTGTCTCCTACCGAAAAGAAATTGTGCATAATTTTTTCAACAATCCTAACATGGGATTTGTGTCAATCTTCTCATTCCAACAATCTGAGCTGACTACAGCAATGAACTTCTGTTGGGATTCTTACTTTGTCTCCTCACAAACGTTTTAAGGCTGTTCTTTCCACTACGTTTACCTTAGGGCAAAAGAATCTTTATCTTCTTAACAATGAAGAAAATGACGGAGTCTTGATTGATAGCTAGGTGAGAGCACCAACTCTTATTTTTAAAAAGATTAGGCTCCTATACTGGTTCTTTTTGGTGAAAGCACCTGAGCTTAATCTACAAGTAAACTCAACATCATTATTATTCATTTGCAGCCACATTGTTTTCTGAAGCCCAAATCGTCTTATCTGGGAAAGGTGTCCAGCATGGTTGTTTATCAACCAATTACTAAACGCTATGTAACCTGATATTGCTGTATAACAACCGTATCTATTCACTTTACCCTAAGCATCCTAAGAGATATGGAAAATGCGAATATAGAAAGCCATAACTAAAGCATGAAAAAGAGCAGCAGTTTTGAGCGGTGATATGAATAAGAAACCAATGCAATGATATAAAAATAACTAATATGAATAAAAGTGTTACCTTCAGACGAAAAGAAATTAGAGAAAAAAGACAAAAGGGAAAAATTAAAAGTGTTAATTTATGAAGCAATAAAGATATAATGTGAGCTGGTGAGAGACGAAAAGGCAAGCAATGTTGTTAGAATAAGTCTTGATCTCTGTCATTTTATCGGAGTTGACGGTTTGTTGTAAGATAAAAGGTATTGTGCATGGCCAATGCTAGTAATCTCCAGATGATGTAATAGTAAGGGGGTACGAACAATTTTATTACGTAAAATTCGCTCTTTAAATGAACTGCAAGTTGAGATTAACACCTGGACTGTTTCA
>JAOCPT020830482.1:0-15574 GCA_026546935.2 Palythoa grandiflora
CCCTCCTCCTTCTTCTTCTTCTTCTTCTTCTTCTTCTTCTTCTTCTTCTTCTTCTTCTTCTTCTTCTGCTGCTGCTGCTGCTGCTTTGTCTTCTTCTTCTTCTGCTGCTGCTTTGTCTTCTTCTTCTTCTTCTTCTTCTTCTTCTTCTTCTTCTTCTTCTTCTTCTTCTTCTTCTGCTGCTGTTTCTTTCTTCTTCTTCTTCTTCTTCTTCTGCTGCTGCTGCTGCTGCTGCTGCTGCTTCGTCTTCTTTTTTTCCATTTCCTTCTTCTGTTCCTTATTTTTTGGTCTTTTCTTGTCTTGGTCTTGTTCTGTAAACGTAAATGTAAACGTTGGTTGGTCGAGTGGTGGGACTACTTTCTCCTTCTCCTTGTCCATCTTCTCTTCCTCCTTCTTCTTTTTCTTCTTCTTCCTTTATTTTTATTTTCTTAATTCCCAATATTAACCTGTCTCCCTTTAAACTCTCTTCAAAACAGCCGCAAAACAATCAAGCTAAGGATGATTGAGCGAAACATTCGCCATTTTTATTGTTATATAATTGATTTTTGTGCCGCCGCCAATACCAAAACGAAAGAATAAATCGCTATAGACACATTCAGATACCACAAGAACATCCGACGATATTTATCCATGTCATAAAACCACAGCACTACTGTTGCGCGGTCATTAACTAAAGCCTTGGTTTAATGCCTACTGTTGTAGAAGCCTCTGTAAGATTGCGGCTAAAAGTCTGAAAAGCAAAAATCGCCTCATCAGAATGCTTTCCGCAGTTAAAAATTGCTAACACAACTGAGAAGTTTCTGCAATACCTCAGTGCCTCATTGCTTAACTCGATTTTACCAAAATAAAGTAAAAAATTTAGTGATACACCGTTTATTACTGGCACAACAGAAATGAATTTTTAAAACGTTTATGCATGAGATTTACAAATTTTCAACAATCCGAGTTCGCTCAGCAATACCAAATCACTAAGCATGAAAATATATTATTTTAAATCAACAGCGGTAGAAATCTTTTGATACGTGTCTGATTTACTTTTTTGATGCGTTTTGAGTGTTATTTTATTGACTACTGCTCGAAGTTTTCAAAGGGCGGGCGGATCAAAAAATACATAAAATATATATTTTTGCTCTGTTTATATTACGAGGCGATAATTAGGCAAAGTTTTAACAACCTTACACACGTAATCCTTATTAACTTTAAATATTTCATCTGTTGTTTCTTCTTGCGCAGCAGGGGAATTCATTCATAATGGCCGGTTTACATTCAAAACGATGAGTTTGTGATTTTCACCTCTTCTAGGAGAATTAGATTTCAAATATAACATCGTTTTCTCCGTTTGTTTTTTCTCCTTTCTATTCATGCAAAAATTGGCGCTAATAGTTGTTTTTCATTTTTACAAAGACCGACATCTGGTTCGTCTCAAAATTAAAGTAAGATTTTTAAAGGAAAAAAAAACTCATTTGAGCCATCGATTGAAGGCGATTTCACACCTACGGATGTTGTAAAATGCTTAAGCCCAGTGAGAGTTAAAGACATTTGCAGAATGTTTTGAGCCCTAACGCAGAAGGAAAGCTAAAGTTTAACGTCAATAAATAAATAAGACAAAGTTAAATGATTTATTCGAGTAACAGGTTGAAAATTGCACGTTTCTCATTGATGAATTTAATAAACATGGCTGAGTTGAGGCATACCAAGTCTCGCTTCACGACGAGTAAAGGGAAACAAAGCCCAAATGGACCAAATAACTAAAAAGACAATTTAGCTTTAAAAGATTATATTTTTATTGTACATATGGAGAACTTTCTTTTTAATTTAGCTTTGAATTCTTTTTTAACCAATAAATGCTGGCAAGTTGAAACACAGATCCGTCATTACCTCGGTCATACAAAATGATTTACACATAAAGGCAGTTTTCTAGATTGCTAGAGTTTAAAACGATACATTTGTGATGTAACAGAAATCAATCGTTTTCCATTCTATATTTTTGTACATTGATCTAGAGTTTTCAAGAATTATTTAATTATCGCGTTGCAATTGCGAAGGCCCGGAGTGCTTGCGACAACAGTATTTTGATGCATCAATTCCCCAATTTCTAGCCATTAGAATTCAGAGGTTAGCAAAATATTGTGTTGTCTTAAAATGTATTTTCCTGTTTTATTTTTTCAGTTAGTATCATTAGTAGTTGTTTAACTACGATCGCTTCAAAATTTAACATAATATTTTTTTAAATTTCTGCTTCAAGGCTTTCAAAAGATTTCACACCTATCCGTAAAAAAGTTTTAATTTTCTATATTTGACAAAAAATTTAAAAACGGACTGTAATAATATGTCATTTTTCAGCCTAAAATTAAAAAAGATTTTAAAAATTGCGAAGTTTCGCTGTCTGTGGCTTAAAAGCTTTTTGATTTAATGAGCAAGTTTATCGCTGACTTCTGCCATTTCGTGAAAGTGGCTGAAATCATCCGCAATGTTTCGAAGACCGATATCTCCTGTAAAAATATGCTGTTCTCAAAGTTATCTTTATTTTAAAAACCTCTTGGGCAAAAATATGGTTCTGAAAGGAAAACCGATAAGACACAAAATCACTTTTTCACTCGAGGCTTGTAAAGCGAATGCGACTGGTTCGACAGAACTTACAAATAGGATTTGAAAAAAGAATAAAATACATGAAAATGTCAATAAGCGTTTAAAATATCATTTTAAAAATCGATTTTGGTATGGGTATTATAGTACAATTATAATATTGTTAAAAAGATTTTAAAACAGATAAATTCAAATATGTACATACACACGCACATGAAATTTTGCATTTTTCTGACCTGAGTTACGATTTCACAGCGTGTCCATCTGCGCAAATTTTTAGTTTTTTTTGTACTTTATTTTGTTATAATACAAATGCCCAATCTATACGCTCGAACGTTCTGTTTTCGCTCAATTAGTTTCTAAAGTGATACAGTACAGATAGCGCCCATGGAAAAACCTTTTCGAAACGAACGGCAATCGATATTGCTTATTAATTAAATGCTTGCTCGTATTTTAAAGAGTTAAATGGTTCTTTCGAAAATATTAGGAAAGAGCTATACAGTTGCTTTGTCTAGCGGGATAAGAAGAGAGAATTTTAAGTTCTTTTTCAAAGGTATTATTTGCGTTCTTATCAATTTATCTTTGTTTTGCTTTGCTAATGAGCTCAAACTCTTTTTTATGTATCAGCGAAAGAAATTCAAATCAAGCACAGAGAAAAAAGCTGGCGAAATGCAGTTGACAAAAACTCGGTCAATTATTTGGTCACGTAGAAAGAGACTTGTTGGGCGCAAATCACATTGTAAAGGTCACAATTGAAATATTTTTCCGCAATTTTATCCCAACAAAACACGAATTCATCTTTTGTGTCTCTCTTAAAAGTTTTAAACTATGATATATTCGCAAACTGCTTTCTGTAAACTTTTTGACCATTGTTCGATCGCATAAGCCACACGGAACGAAGCCGGGAAAGAGAAGTTATCAAGTCAACAATGTCTTAACTAAAAACTTTGGAACTACAAAGTTTTTCCATTTATCAATTCCCTTAACCCTTACTTTTTGCATCGAACATTCGTAAAAGTTTGAAAGTTTGCATTGTTTATATCCACTGTGGATTTGATTTCGAAGAATCGAGAGCTTAAAATAGCTTAAAAGCCTTAATTTTGTATTTCGTGCGACCTTGCCTGCTCTGGCACCGCCTCGGAAATTAACTGCAACAAAATCGGGAATGTTATAGATAAAAGGTGTTAATTAAGAAAAACCTTTCCTTTGTAATAATTGTTCATCACCCGGGAAGCAAGGCTTAATCTGAAAGTTCCTCATTTTTATAAAAACAAACCACACTAAATATGTTTAGATAGTTTCATATTCAATACTGTCGCGTAATTCGGTATTAATAATTAAACCAACGACCACGAGCCAGTGCTTTTGACAATAACGCCATCCAGATGTCATAAACCAAAACTTTGATAAAGAACAAAAAAAAGCGAAGTTCGTATTTTTCAATTTCTAAATTTATGGCCAATAAAAACTTAAAATAACCTAGAAAATGAAAAAAATTACTACGTTCTTAAACCGGAACTCTAATAAGTTTCTACTAAGCAAAACATTTCTTTTTCGAATATTTCAATACGTAGGAAAAGAAGTGAAAAGATGGAAAAAGGTATAGTTCTGCCCGTGTCTCAAAAATTAAAGCTTTCGAATCGTTAAACTAAATTTGAGAGTTAAATTGTGTAGTTAAAGAACGAAGTAAACAAGAACAATAAAGAAATTACTCTTTCTTTCCTGCCCGTTGTTTCATAAAACGGAAGATAAAAATTGTCAATTTCATCTTATTTGTTCAGTAACCAACATTGATTTTTTGAAAATCAAAAGATCTTTTTTGTTATAAAGCACCTCTAGGAATACAACCAAAAATTTGCATTTGAAAGTAATTTACCGTTGTTTCTGGAAGATTTTTCAGATATTGTTATAAATGTTTGCTCTGTTTTCTTGTCTGAATTAAAGTAACATCTAACTGAAGCCATCGTATCTTTTAAAAGTGCTTTTTCACGAGCCGACTATTGTGGCTAAAAAATTTTGGTTTCGTTTAAAAACGTCTGCTGTGCATGGCACTTGGCCTAAATCAGGTGAAGACAGGATAGTTTAAACGGAAAAAGTTACGCTGTGAAGATTGGTTAAATTAAAAAGGCTGGCCTCAGTGACTTTGGCTGACTTTTTTTTTTGTTCTAAACGACTTAAGGTCTTTTGCCTTTAAGTGAAATAAGTCAGAGACTAACGCAGTAAATGTATTACTAAACCGAGACAGTTCGGTCTGTTATAATTTTTTGTGTCATTTCTTTTGAAGACAATGAAAAATAGATGATACAACAGAAATAATTCCTTACTGAGAGAATTTTTTTCTGTACTAAAGTCTTGTACATGGAATAGTAAAAGCAGGTTTTTTAAAGGTTTCTGCGAAGGAAACGTGTTTAAAACATGGCTGTTAGATATATTAGCAATCTGTGTTTTATTAGCATTTAGGAAATCGCTTGAAACAGAAGAAAAATTTTCTTTGCTTTGAGCTTTTCTGGTTTCTTTAAAGGAGTTTCGAGTTTGAAAACAGACTTGTAGCTGCAAAACCAATTTGCTCACATACCCTCAAGCCCGCTCAAACCATTCTGTCTCGGGGTGTTAATAGAAGTATAAATAAGCAAATCAAATAGATTATGTTGACTTTAAAAACACAAGGTTAAGTTTTTGTTTACTTAAGAAGTAAATTGACCAAACAGTTCTCAGGAATCTGCTAAAATGAAGGAACTCAAAGAGTTTTAAACGGAAGGGAACTCTCCACCTTGCGCACGAGTTAAAAAATAACCCCAGTGTTGCATTAAAGTCGCTTCGGGTGGTAGAAAACAGGCAACTCTTTATTAAGTTGGAATTATTTCTTAATTTTCTAAAGTGGCTTCATCTTCGCATTTGATAAATGGAAAACAAATGGGAAAATACGCTCTTTTAGGTATGTCAAGTACAGAATTTTTCCAACTTACCATCCTTGTTCATGTTTGCGTCAAAGCACCTCTTGAGTCTACAAGATCTACACTGATTTCTGTGAACCTTGTCAACGGGGCAGTTTCCCTTCCCGTTGCTCGCGCGACAAGTGTAGGCCCTGTTTCTGCGAATACTTCGCTTGAAAAATCCACTACACCCATCACAAGCATAGATTCCGTAATGTTTTCCCGACGAACGATCCCCACAGACGCTGCACGGAATGTCAAGTAAACGACCTGGGTAAGTAAACAAAAAAAAAGTCAGACTTAAATGTCAGTGTTTGATCAGCTGCAAATTCGAGTGTTAAGAGTAAATACCACTTGATTTTTTATTATCTCTTTCTGCCAGTTCATCGGCTTGAAGTTCAGTGGCCATCGTGTTGTCTCTTACAATGTCAAAGTTTTGTGTTCAATCTGAGGTCTGCCCTTCCTTGAATCTCACCAGTTCCAAAATTGATTGATAGCAAATGTCAGAAAGCCCCGTTAAAAAACTTGCGAATGATTGGTCCTTCCGTTTTCATTACATTTCAAGATATATTTTTCCATAGGCGACTTTAACGATTTCGACCCCACCTCTGATTGGTCACTGTCGATTCCTCATTGTGTCGGAGAATTCTTTGGGCATTTTGTTTACAATGGAGCGTCGAGAGGGTTAAATAAAGAAATCGTGCATGAAAGACTCTGATTGAATAAGTTCAAAACTGATCTACTTTAAATAGCTAGGGGTAGTTTTATTTTATTTGAAACGTTTTAAAACCTGAAGGCAGAATTGTAAAACAAAACACTTAACTTTGCGTTGACTTTGCAGACATAATGTGGTAAACCGATAAAATATTTAAACATTAGTAGTGTGAATTATTTAAAAAACCGTATCATCTTAGAGTGCACCGATTTTGGTAATCAAAACAGCGAAATTAGCGGGAGATATTTCTTCGTGAAAATATTTTCATATGGGTGTTGTAGAGGTTTTCTTTAAAAGCTTAAGTAATGCTAATGTTATTAAATTATTCGATTTTTGTCCACACCTTGTCGAAATTTGTTTGACGCCTCGGTGAAAAAGTTTAATCCTAGGAGAGAACTCTAAGTCCTAAAAACATCCTCGAAGAGAAAGATTTGAAAATAGAACTGAATGAAACGTGACGCTTAGGATCCCTAGACCAATCGCCAAACAACTCCCTTTCTGATTGGCACGTGGAGCATTGATTCTGAACAAATAGAACGTCAGTGGTCGCACTCTAATGGCTTTTTTATTACGCACCTGCCGGGAAATAAACTGAAATAATTCACGATCACCTGGGCTTACTGCGATATTTGAACACCTGTATCGGCAAAGTAAAGGCAAAATCGCACTCTTGAAAATAAATCTGAGAATGAAATATGTATTAGGCCAAAAAAATGTTGTTATATATTCTCTTTGGCTTTTTTAAAGATTTTTCGTTGTGTTCTTACGAAAAGTGACTTCAGGAATGGATATGCGGAGTTTCTCTGGAGCTCTTTTTAGACGTTAAATTAACGGGTTTTAACTTCGGTATTGTTGTATTCAAAGTAATTGGCAATAGAGAAAAATTCAACGCGTGCCAGTAATTAACAGTTAAGGGTGTCGACCGTCAAACAAGCACGGCTCTAGATTAGAACACAATTACATCAAATGAGGCGGACAAAATCGGAAGTAATTATTCACAAAAAACGTTTTGCGAAGCGCCTGTTTTTTGTCACCGCACAATCACCATTGGTAGGGTTTTGTATGCAGAAAAACTTTGATAGCAAGCTTTTGGAATATTGAATTCTTCGATTGGATTTTTGAAAGGAAATTAAGCGATATATTTCACACAGAAAACGTAATTCGTAAAAGTTCACAGCAAAAAGTCTAGAATATAACCGTCATTTTTTAATATTTTTAATACTTTGGTTTGAGGGTTGTACATGGTTTCAAAAGATATTTCTGAGATTTCTGTGACAGCAAGTTTAATAAAGCCACACTAGAATAAAGAGACCAGATTTAAATTTAACACAAGAATACAAAAACCTGAGACAGATTTTGCGAGATGAACCAGCACTTGTCTTGCTCGCGTATGCTCAATTACCGATACACTGAAAGCCTTCAGAAGATAGCGCTCAACTTTGCATCGCTTAGTGCAAAATTTAACTAAAATATACCGAAAAACTCTTAGTTAACGATAACGCAAGAAGTGATATTGTAAACTAAGAATTACGTTAATACAATAACACAAATCAACTCGGCCAAAACACTGGAAAAACAAATTTAAACAAACGTTCGCTACATGTTAAATCTCCCCCCAAAATGAAAACATGTAATGATGTATATCGACAGTAACTAGGAATTGAAGAGTTGAGAATTTTTGTTCTCGTTTTTGTTTCGTCCCGGTTACAAAATGTTAGATAGATATTAAAAGGTATTCAAATTACATGAAAAGGCCATGTACTTTTCTTGTTCAGGCTCTTAAGTACTGTTTTGGTCAATATTTGCTCGGAGGTAATTGAAATCTTAAGAAAGACACTGTAATTGAATTTGAAGCCTGAAGGATCTTTTAGCACTCGCTTGACTTTTTATTTGTATAGAGCCTTGTGCTAATGGGTCGTATAATCAATAAACAGAATCAATATTGCTGCCAGTAGAACTTTTAATCTTCTCCATAGAAAATTGTTTACTCTACCAGAGAGACTTAAAAGCTATGAATTGATAACATCATGTGACTTTTTCGCTCCATTTCAAAAGAAAGTGGCTAAATATCTCTTGCCCGAGGCAGGGTCCCTCAACTCACGAAAAATCATTTTTGCGTCACTGCGAGTGAATATTTGCAATGTGTATAGCGTTCAATTTGTGTCTTTTTTTTTACAAATTGCTTCTTTCTTTTTTATTCTAGTTACTAAATTTGTCTTTTAGTTTCTTAAAAGCGTCCTGTTGGAAAGACCAGAAGAAATTATGCTTATCCGCCGCATGATGTAGTGGAAGTTATAAAATGCTTCAAGAACGGTTCAGATTTTTGGAATTTAAACGTGAATTGTATGGCATGCTTCAGTGAACACCGCACATTTTCATTTCATTCAAGCTACTAGCGTCTGTGCCTATACAGACAATAATTTCATTATTAAAATCTTCACCGGTTTGAATTGACCTATGCCAAATAAATTTAAACCTAACTAGAATTTTACAAAAATATATATTTTGTTGCAAAATGACTGACAGTTAAAAACGGTTCGATCAAAAATTAAAAAAAAAAACATTTTAATTTGAAGGTATTCTTTGGCTAAAGATATATAAGAGTCAATGATAATTTTAATGGAATACTCTGTGTATTTCATTTGTGCCTTTATAGTGTGTTTTTGGTAGCTTAAACTCAAAGGCAAGAATCGACTAAAAATGCGTAACTGGCGAGCAAAATAACTGAAGACGGCTTTAAAGCATTATCCCAAAAAATATAACAGCCGTGGTTTTTATAAATAGATAAAAATAAAGAATAATAGGGACAAAACACAAAGTTTTGCTTCGAAATAAACGAAATCGATATCTGTACAATGATTTAATTTTTAAGCTTTTAGTGACCTTCGAAAGGACTGGAAAATAATTAAAGTTGTAAATACCAAGTTCGGAACTACAAAAAATTTACAAGACTAGAACTACAAAAAAATTACAAAAAAACCCCACATTTTTTAAAACAAAATGATAAAAAAATTGTTGGAAATTAGTATACAATTCCAAATTCGTCTGGATTTCTTCCATTTTTAATTATGATGACGTCATCCTCATGGGAAAAATTGTACAGAGACAACGTACATACTTTGATTTGCAATGTGATTGGCTGGTGAAAATTTGTTTGTTGTCGCTACCAGGATGAACCAATGAAACAGCTGCATTAGACATACGTCCTCAAGACATGGCGCAATTTTATCAGTTTTCAAGAAATACTTATTATACATGTCATGTGTAAAACGTGAAAATACACGGCCTTTACGGGTAAGTTTTCGTTATATGCATCATTTAAAAAAGATTTGTACTTAAATCTGGCCAGTGTACTGTTAAAGTCATGATTAAATGAAATTGCTTTTAACTTGCTAGTTTTCGTTTTCCTTGAGGTTATTAATCTTGTTTTTGCTTTGCTTTGCTGTTTGCTCTTTAAAGTTAATTACTTTGTTTTGTTTTGCTGTGAATTGCACAAACGTTGGTAGTCAAGATTCGAGCAACACGCAAAACAAACTAGAAACTTCAAAAACTAATATTTCGACTTTTTATTATTGTAAAATAATTATTTCTGTGAACAGTTTTTATTGGAGAAAAATAGACTATAAACAAGTTGCAAAAACTACACATGTAGCGTATAGCCAGAACGTAGAAGCGGACTATCTTCAATGTTTGTAGAACAGTCTTTAGGTCTTAAATTTCAGTGAGTCTGATATTTATGTTTTACGCTGTATTGCTAGGTCAAATCACTACGAGTTTCAGTCATTTTTGTATCTGAAAACTTTCCTAGTTATCGAGCTCAGCCTGAGTCTGTTCTTAAATTGTATTGCTGCGTTAAATCATAAAGTTTTTTTCAAGTTTCTATCTGAAAATTTTTCCGAGTTATCAAGCTTCACTTTCAGCCTGACCTCGTTCTTGAATTATTCTTAAATTTTGGTTAATTTAAGTTACTTTTATAAAGAAAAACGTCCTCGGTTTATTATCCTCTAATGTTGTTTTATCTTATTTCTTTTCACCTATTCTTATTGCAATATTGTTATTTCAACATTTTTTTAAATCAAGAAACATTGCTTGATTCTTTATTATTCATAAAATTTAAACATTTCTTTTTTTCTGAACTTTTTAAGGATAGTCTTTTTAATTTAAACATGGTCAAATAAGATTAAGAATTATGACACGACATTTAATTTTGCGATATAAATTGGGGCCGGGGTAAATCTTAGGATTTCGCAGTAGACGTCCCAAGTTTTGTTTCGTTTTGAAACCGTTACGAAAATAAACGCAATTTAAAAAGACTAGTTGTATGGGGACTAAAATATCGATAGATTGAAGGACAAAACGCGTTTTTTTAGGAGAACCAGTAAATTTTGCCGAGGCTCATTGTTTTTAAATTTTTGGAGACTTCAGCCTCAATTCGTTCTTATTTCTGTGAGCGGTTTTTATTGACGAAAAAACAAAATAAAACAAAGTATTGAAAAATGAAACGTCTTGCGCCACACATGTATTGTATAGCTGAATTTTGAGGCGAAATAACTTCATTATTTGTTGAGCAGTGAATCAGTGAATCTTTTTATGCTTTATGCTGTATCGCTAAGTGTCAGTCAATTTTCTACCACAAAACATTCTTAGTTACCAAGCCTCGGCCTGAACTTGTTCTTAAATTTTGACAAATTTGAGCCTCGTTGTTCTTATAAAGTTGTTCAAGATTATGAAAAAAATACTGATAAATCTAACTCGCCTCTTTCGTTGTTGAAAATTTCAACCACAACTGCGAAAAGCGGTAAAAGGCTACACACTTCGATTTCAACCTTTGTCCACTCGGAGACGGTTTTCGTCCACAATTCAAATTATATGACTCTTTCATCCTGTATTAAAAACTCTTTCTCCGAAAAACCTCATAAATTACTCGGGAAATGAGCATTTTCTGATTTTCTTATTCACCTTTGACACGGCCGAGTAGGAAGCCTGAGACCAAGATCAAAATTCATCCTTCAGATCGAAGGGTGGCATAGTAAATTAATAAATGTGCTTTAGTTGGCTGCCTGGTGGAGCTACACATAACGTCTGCGAAGAAGACTACTGTTATTCCCCTGACCAATTTCTTAAATCTCATTACCAACTGTGTAATTTTCATATGGAGGGGGATTGGGGTAAAAGTAGAAAGCAGTTCTACTTTTCGTGAAACTTGTGTGCAACAAAAATTCGAAAAAGTTTCACGAAACCTACCATGTTACACGGCGCAACAGCTCTGTGAAACTTTCTCCGCATCATTGTTGCACACAAGTTTCAGCTAAAAGTTTCACCGTGTAACACCGGCTTCACTGACTCTCTTCTTTTGAAGATTCAAGATTCAATGTTATTCTATCATACTCGGTGTTGTGTTCTTAATTCTCGTTTTCTTCTGAGAACCTTACTAGATCAGCATCTGAATCATCGTTGAAAAAGCCCAGAAGCCGCCGTATTTTTGAAAACAAGCGAGAAAAAGCAGAAACCAAAAGGCGGGAAACGGGAGAGTGCGCGTAGACATCCGGGACCCACGGTATACATAACTTTTCATAACATTGCAGTTACTTTTAATTTCGTTTTGTTGCAAAAAAGCAAGGCAAAGATGGTTAAAATATATTGCTTTTGGCCGATAAGTCAGATAAGAGTTCTCAAAAATCTTTTTCAAAGCTGTCATGCTTTCCAGCAAAAAAAAACTAAATTTCAAACAGTATAGTTAGAATGTTCTTAAATCTTTTCCTGTATCTTTAATATTTGATTATGTTGAAGAATTCTAAAACATTCAAAACACCGTGAATCGATTTCTTTAAGGTTTCCCATTTTCTTTGTATTTCCCTCTCTCTTCGTTTTATTCATTTATTCATTTTCCTTTCAATTTTTTTTCTGCTGTATTTCAGGTCCGCACATGCAAATTTGCGAACAGTTAATTAAAACTGGTCATGCAGAACTCTTTAGAAAAGAATCATGCACTCTTTGTTTTATAAGTACGTCTAATTTTTGGGCTGAGGTTTAATGTTCTTAAATATTTCGATGACTTCAGCTTCAACGTTCTTAAAATGCCGTCAAATGTAATTGCTAGTATTGAGTGTACAAAGTTGTTGTTTTTCATTTAAACAAAACAACCGGAAGCTTAGAAAAAGGCTTCTTTATCAATATAATACCTGAAGAAGACAAGTTTGGGTTATGAAATGATGTATGTTAAAAAGATATCTCCCCAAAACGTACTAGATTGGTTGTTTCCAGATACAGAATATTTATTAATTAGCCGCTTCAATGTCGACCGGCAGTGTCAGTTCTGTTGGTGTTTTTGCACAGACTAACATTTTCAACTGACAAACAAATTATTTTTAAGACTTTGGATAGGATAAAATTCTTCACCTTTTCACAGCCTTGGGTATGTCCTTAGAAAAGACATTTTTTTATAAGAAGAACGTACTTTGTAAGAATTGAGAATTGGACAAAGTTTAAGAAAGAGCTCTGGCCGAGGCTCAATAAATGTAAATGTTTTTCAGATATAGAAATTTGATTGAAGCTTGTAATTCAACGTAAGTAACAATACAATTTTTAAAAGAACAAGCCAGGGCTGAAGCTCGATAATTAGGAAAATTTTTCAGATATTAAAACTGAGTTGAACGAAGCTTGTAATTTAACGTAGCAATACCGTTTAAGAACAGGTTCCGGCTGTGGCACGATATAGCTAGGCAGAATTTTTTTTGATAGAAACTTGAACAAAGATGTGAATTCAACGTAGCAATACAATTTAAAAACAAGCTCAGGTTGAGACTCGATAACTAGGAAAGTTTTTCAGATAGAAACTCAGTTGAACGAAGCTTGTACTTTAACGTAGCAATACAGTTTAATAACAGGTTCAGGCTGTGGCTCGATATAGCTAGGAAAGTTTTACTGGCAGAAAATTGACTGAATTTCGTTTTATTTAACTTAGCAATACAATCAATCAATCAATCAATATTTATACAGCATAAAACAAAAAGATTCAATGTAAATTCTAAGCCCTATCCTGTAAATTCAGCCGTACAATAAATAGATGCGAGGCGATGCCTTCTTTTTTCGTTTGTGTTTTATTCAAAAAGTTCCGTAAACGCGCATAAAAATAAGAACAGTTTATCAGTTTTAAACAAATTGAGGCTGAAGTCGTCTAATAAGAGCGTGTATTTTCAAATTTTTTGCACTGTTTTTTTTGGCCTCGCGTTCTAATAAAAGGTGTGTACAAAACTCATGTTTTGCGGGGAAATACCCCGCTATTTTTGAGAAAATAAGAAATGCTAGTTACATTTTTTTAAAACTGGTTTAGCAGCTAGCTTTCAATTACTGCTCAAGAAGTATTTTAAAAACCCGCGCAACGGCAACTAAAAAATGAACTCTATTTCAATAATTTGCAATAGAATTTCCACTAAGATTTTACGGAAACGCGAATTATTTCAAACTTTCGCTAAAATTGGTTACAATTTCATAGTAATAGGAAGAAAATTTGAAAATTTTCGTCTACTAAACAACTTCTAAAACTACTAATAAACAACTCTTAACAAACTTACATCAAATTCCCACCTGTTCGGCTAACGACAACTGTAAACATTGTCAAGTCGCGTCTTAATCACTCTCTTTAGCCATTAAATGTACCATATATTTTTGTTTTCAGACGCTCATGTCTTTGAAAGGATGTCTTCTTTTTATGTTTGCTCGCTTTCACTACCGTTTAATCATATTAACTTGGGAGCCGCCCATTTCTTACGAGCGGAGTAAATTTAATAAACCCAACAGGTTTGATTGCATACTAAAAAATGTCGGCTGTGCTGTTCTCACGACACAAAAAAAGCAATCGACCCCTAAGGGTTGTAACCGTTGATTTAAAGCTACAAGAGATTTTTTTAATCTTAATTACTCGTGCAATTAAACACGGTAAATGGAAACAGAAGGCAATTTTACGGTCATTTATTTCATAAGTAGAAACAAAATTAACAAAGTTGTTCGCCCTGTCGCGTGTTTGGTGGGAATTCGGCGTTCAAATCCCGAAACTTTGCATATCAATTGGTGATATTTTTGCTCACCGCTACCGCGACACACTGAGTGTTTTCTTCCATAGATTTAACCAAGCATTGAAGTGTGTGTTTTTGTCGTCGCTTTCAGTAGATCGCTTGCGTTCGTCTTAATTTAAAGCAATCAAGGAAGTTTAGCCGGAAAACGCAAGTCAAAAACCCCCGGCCATTATACCGAATACAGTTCCGGTGTAAAAATCAGTGACTACTCGCTTTTGCTTTTTTTAAAGAACCAGCCAGTAAATTTTGGAAAGGCTTATTTTTCTTAACTTAATTGCTACTTCAACCTCAATTTGTTCTTAAATTTCTGCAAGCTGTTTTTGTTAAGAAAAAACAAAATAGAATGAAAGCATGGAAAACGAAACGCCTTGCGCCTCCTATGTATTATACATGTACAGCAAGCTGAATCAAGAGATGAACTACCTTCATTGTTTGTTGAACAATGCTTTCAGCTTAAATTACAGTGAATCTTTTTATGTTTTATGCTGTATCGCAAAGTTAAATTACATGTTTCACTGAGTCAAGTTTCTATCAGCAAATTTGCCTATTTATCGAACCTCGCTGAATTGAGCCTCGTTGAGTTAAGCTGTTTTTATAAACCTTTATAAACGTTTATATTTCGATTCAGTAACTACATTCAGTAAAACCAGGAGCCCGCTACCTCCTGGTAAAATAATATTTTCGTTTTATAAATTTTACGACTCACTAGTTTTTTTAACAGATTATAAACTTTAGTGAGTCGCTGTCAGATAAAAGCTTCATTATGCCACTTAAAAAACTTATTCCAATTTGAAAAATTTTTTATATTTTAAATTAAAGAAATATGACTAAAAATTCGCGAAATGTTTTTGCAGCGAAGCTATATTAAACTATTTGACGGCATTATGAATCTTAGAGCACCACTTAATACATGTGCGCAGTTATCAGTGTCCACGCAAAGTGATGTTTTGAGGTATAGCTTTACTGTATTCTAATATGCACTGTTTCTTAACTTAATTTGGTAGTTAGGGGAGCCTCAAATATCAATTTACCCCACAAGAAACGTCGATATTGCGTTTCTCGCGAGACCCCCACGCCCTCTATATAAACGTCAAAAATACTGATTTATCCATATTTTTGTGCTCTGTAAACATTGTAAAAGTCTTTAAAGTTAAGGGGTATTATAGTTGGCAAAGACATTTTTGAAGACTATTGACACAGTTCCAGTGATTTCTATACACGTATTTCGAAAATCAGCAATCCCGATCGCTCATTGTGTAGTATTAAGG
>JAOCPT020831438.1:0-15571 GCA_026546935.2 Palythoa grandiflora
TACCACATACGGTACATGTATTATTTATATTGTCTAAAATCAGTAAAGATATTTTAAGAACATGTTTAAGAACATTTCAGGCTGATATCCTGAAAATATTTAAGAACGTTCTGCCTCAGTCAGAAAATTCGACGTTCTTTTATAAAAAAAGATTGTATTTAATTCTATAAAAAAAAATATATGTATCTCAACTCCTATTAACCAGAGGATTCGTTAAGTTTTATTGTAGACTTGTACTATAGAAGAAGTAGGTGTGAATACCAAAAATGTAGCTTATGCCATTTCTAGGGGGTCAAGGGACACACACACACACACAAGGGTCCAGGGACATAAACCCCCACACAATGTTAAAGAAGAAAGAAGTCCTAGATAATATACACTAATTAATAAAAGGCAGTACGGACTGCAAATATCTTTAACCCTTGGCTTTGAGCACCAAGCACGACAAATGATGTGTTTTTAAATTCTCCTATTAAATTGAGTTCCATACTTCTTATACAAGTAGTTTGGGAAAATTTGTCATTTCAACTTCCACAGCTTATTTCACTTGATCGATTCCTTGCTTCTCATTACCAGTTCTATTGTTTTGTTTGAATTATGTAAGGAGAAGTTGGAGGTTTATAATTTGCCTGGGGCTGTAAGTGTTAAAAGATTTGACTGAATCTGAATTAGCAACATAAATTGGAATGTTGTTGTTCCGTTTTTCACCTTAAATTGTTATTGAAATGCCTCTTTATAATTCAAAATTATTTGAGTTTTTTAAAAACTGGTTAGATTGCCTCTGTATAATAAATAATTATTTACTTCATAGACATAATAACAGACCAGAAAAGCCGCCTAGCACAGAAAAAAAAATAATAAAAATTATGCATTTCGGACTCAAAGTTCGTATAGAAATATCATGCAATGTGTCAGTCTACAATTTACAATTATTTTTGCTATTTACTTTTATGTCCTTTAAGTCACGCAAAATATCGTCCATTTCTGTTCAAAATCTGTTGTAATGTTATCGAATTCACAACACAGACATTTAATGAAATGTAAATACCTCAAAACGTCAAACTTGTGTATTTTTTCCTGTGCTCACGTCTTTTGCTAGAATAAAATTGACATTACATTTGTTATGGAGGTTTACTTCTTTGGTAACTGTAAATTATTAGAGTGTTTGTAACATACCTTGTTTTACAAATTCTCCAAGATGGCGCCCGCCCTGGTTTGAACCGCGCCGCGTTCCTCAGATGGCTTGGTACCAGGATCGCTCGCGTGTGTAGTTGCGTTTTCGTAGAGACTAGAACTAGTGATAGAAATAGGGGGGAAAGGGTGCACACTATCCCAAGCGCTGTCAGAAAAATTTTGAAAATTTGAGCTTCTAGAACTACTAGAAATGCATTTGATTTGAAATTGATAATCGCAAAAAAAAAATAGTCCTAAATTTAGCTAATGTCAAATGTGTTTTAAAAGTTAGAAGCTCCACTTTTTCATGTTGAATCAGTCAATTTTTATAAGATCTTTTCAAGACAAATGCGGCAAAATTATTGGATGTGATGCAGTGCAACAGATTTGAGTTGTATCGGTAAAGGCTTAAGCAAAACTGCTTCTAGAAATCTAGCGGTTTCTGCTTATAGATTTGCCATGCAGTTATTTTAAAAGAGGAGGCCCTATAATCACAGCCAAACATATAACTTGTAGGAGTTTTGCCCGTCTGTGGCATGATCAGGAACACTAATGATATAAAAAATGAATCTGTTTATTAACTGTAGTCGGCTTTTAAAAATTGATTTGTTCTTAACTCAACAATCCAACAAACCGCGGGGAGAATGGTGCTCACTTATTCAATCCACCTCGGTCCCAGGACTTTTATCTGGGTGATGAATCACCAGCTAGGGAAACCCTGGTAACGAGGATGTTACCCAATAGATATTTTTAATAACTTTAAAAAAATTTAACACTCCGTTCATATCAGAGCCTTAAACTTGTTTAAAAGTTGTTCAGTAAAACATGTTAAGTTTTTTCGGGTTCACATTGCACGCGCACATGCCTTTAAACACGTTTAAATCTTGTTTAATTTTTAAAACTACATCTTGAGGTAGTTTAAAACGTGTCTAACCGAGATGGCAGCGAACGGAATCGAGAAGAAGAGAAGGAGAACGTGGGAAACGAAGAGTTGATCTTGGAGAAGAGGGGAAGGGAAAACATCCAAGAAAGACTTGAAGAATGAAGCAGATATTAGACATCTGACGATACTCCTTCTTCATAATGACGTCAGAAGGGTAACAAAGTGCAACCTCGTACCAAGGCTCATTTCAGAGAGGACCCTGGGAACGAGGTTGAACAAAGTGCGGCATGGTAGTGAAAAGTTTTGTGCAATCCCGGAAGTTTTGACTTTATTTCAAGAATTTGTTATGTCTGTTCTATCATATTTCTATCTACTGGAATGTTCATTGTGCTGCATGTAGCAACAAGAACCTGTGAGTGACATCATAAGCCTACAGCCCTCATTATAATTTCAGGCGCAAAAGAACGTACATTGTACCAGCAGCCAAGACAAAGCGTTTTGCTAATTCGTTTTTCGTGAAGTGTGCGGCTGTAACCAACTCAAGTTTGAGATGAATGAGAACTTTTTAAATAGAACTTTAAGACATTATATTTATATTTGTATATTTGTAGCTTGTCACACATAGTTTCTGACCATTCCTCAACTGTAGTCTGATAAATAAGAGACATCTTTAATTTTGATGTTAACTCATTTACGTTATCTTGCGTATTCTATGATAAACTTGTTTATACCTGTTTTCCTACACAATACAATTCTCATGTGAACACGTTACTTTGTAGGGGGCTTCACAACAATAATGTATCGAATATTCCAAACGATACATTCAAAGGTCTGACGTCTCTGTCGTTATTGTAAGTATAATTGTAGTTGGATATTACTTTAATCATTAGGGACCGCATCGGGGGAGGGGCTGGTAAGGCTTTGCTAAGGTGAATGATATCCTATTGGTATTAAATGTGTTACCGATAACCCCTGCACTTGTTTTCTTGGCACGTTTTAAACACTTTCAAATGTACTTGGCGGTCCCTGATCATACCGTGTAATCTTTTCCATGTCAAACTACGACAGTTCACTGCTTAATCTAAATGTTGTTGTTTTTTGCGCCCGATATCTTTATATTAATAATGAATCTCGCTAAAAGGTATAGAATAAGAGATACAGCGGTAAGTATTGTAGTTGAGATGGTACTGTAATCATCAGAGACCGCGCATTTTTTTATATCTCTTCAACATAAGATATTTTTTGTCCAGAAATCTGGAATTTCCATTGGTGATTTCTTAAAATTACTTACAAACAACAGCTGTGATCGAGTAGCCTACTACCATGCAGCTAAACTGTATGCAGTTCCACAGTTGGTTTTGGCTTCTATACATTTCGCCAGTGTGTTTATTTGTCATTGAAGATGCTATTGTACGTATATTATTGGTCCAGTTTGTGCTTGATATTGTCCAATTCGTTGTATTAAACCAAAAATTTATGCAATCATTGTCGTTAAACTGTTGTTTGCGTCACAGTCGACCGTCACGGTGACATGTTTTTTTTTTGCCGAAATTTGTAAAAACTGCTTCCACATTTAGCGCTGTAGATATGTTGGATATGAATTGTCCAAGCCAGATTTTTGATATATTATAGTATAATAATAGGGCTTTCTTGTGGTGTAAAGCTTGATCTCAAATTCGATGTAGCAGATCAATTTTTTTTTCATGTAAAGTTAAGTAATTTTTAGACGTTTTTCAAAACGCTCAAAGTGGCAACTTTCATCTCCAACATATTCACAAAAGATTTCGTTATCTTTGCAATGTTCTTACATTTTCTTGTAGCCAATGTAAGTAGTTGTTCATGTGCAAAAGATGGGTTCTCTGCGAGCCACCGATTTCCTCCACGCGAGCGCTCAAAAATTGCAATTTTCTAGTGAATTTCATGCTCATTTTTGTGGTGACCACGGTATTTCACATTTTGCCTTATTTCTCAAAAACTAAAAATCTTTGGGAAGTTTAATTGCTGTCATCGATAATAGTTCATGCAAGGGTTTCTCATAACAAAATATGAAGAAATTGATTCTCGATTTTACAGTCATCCGCTCTTAAGCAGCTGTTTTTGTGTACCCTTTGTACTTGTTATGAAAATCTTCACCGGTAACATCGAGTCAGGTTAGCTTCTCTTATTGACATCCCTGACCCATAAAGTTGATGTGATATCTTACAAGATTTTATCCACCCAATAATTGCAGATGTAGATGTAGATACAAGATTGATACTATCGCCTAAAGACTCGTGTGTATACGGAAGATAAAAGGGACGCGAGGCAAATTCCACGGTATATATCCTACTCGAAAGCGTTGCATAACTAGTTTATAAAGGATACCAAATTTTTGGCCCTGCCGTTTTTTCAGTCATTTTCTGCATTTTTAGTCTCTATATGCTGGCACCTCTCTTAGACGGACAACGGACACTTGGAAATACCATAGGGACAGTTAAAAAGTGCTTTTTTTTATTAGTCGTGGATACACGAAGCATAGGAACGACTGTTGCTAAGGGTCAGATTATGCGAATTTGTCAGAGTCTTGTCACTCACTCAGATGTAAACAAAATCGATAATTCAACGTCAGACCAATTGATGATGACGTTTCCGAAATAATACCGGAACGTCTCTATCGACTTTACGAGGTAGTGTGGTTGTCCGGATGTTTCAAAATTCGTTTTAAAAATGAAATTCCCTTTTGCCAAACTGCAATCGTTGTCGCTAGATTTACAGTCACTGTCGCTGGAGAAGTTTCAAAATCCGCTAAAATTTTTGTCGCTAGATTTTAGTCGCAGTCGTTAAATGAAAACCTTTTGGCGTATGTAAAAAATTGGAAGATTTTTCACATGTTATGAAAAATAATTCTTTTTCAAGTTCAGAATCAGAAATAAATCTTATTTCAATGGCTTTTCGAGACTTCTCACTTAACACCATCCCATCCATCAAAACAAGTCGTTTGAACTGTATCCAAATGTATGTTTTTATTTAATATATCCACGACTCTTTCACAGTTCCCTTTGATTTAAAAAAAACCGCTTGTAGTGGCAGTACTAGTGTAAGTGCATTACTATAACTATATAATTTGATTCCATTACTGTAACTGCATTTATCAATCAAGTCAGTCCTTTTTATATCCAAAAACAATGTATTCTCGGTTTACTAAACTAATCCTTTTTGATAAGCAGGACAAGAAAGGCACTCCACTGGCGATCGACATGTTTTCCCTTTCACTTGACGTAGGTCGTCAGTGGAAGTCGCTGGGTGAATGTCTTGGCATTGAAGAACAGCAGCTAAACTGGCTTGATGTGGATGAGAGTGATGAACAGCTGAAATGTTTTACGATGTTGACGGAGTGGGTTCAGCACAGTAGTTCAGCTACGTATGATACCCTCGGCAAGGCGCTCATTGAGACAGAAAGAGATGATCTATTCATAAAACATTGCAAAGGTATTTGGTTAACTTTTGAAATTAGAAATAGAAATGTAAATACTAATACCAAAAGATTGTTGTTATAATAATAATAATAATAATAATAATAATAATAATAATAATAATAATAATAATAATAATAATAATAAAATGGACTAAAAATCTCATCATCGGAGTTAAAACGGGCATATATCTAAAATTAAATAAGTTTATAGTTAAGAATTTTACACTGCTTCTCCGTCCATTTGGATCAATAACAAATAATGATAATTCCACAATTTTCGCATAAAAATGAATTATAAAAGTGGTTACATAAAATAGATAAAATCGATTTCCACTAAATGAAAGTCAGTTAGGACTGGGTAACAAAAGTCTATTTAAATTTTATTTACAAGCATTTCATAGTATTTAAAGTCAAGATGGAACTTGAAAGAAACTGACGATATCTCGCAGTTCTACATTTAAATATTGAATATTTTGTTGCGTATTCTTGTCTTATAGTGATGCGTGTCCTTTCTCTTTTTAGGGAGATATTTTAATAAGTTTCCCCCCTCTTGAGAATTTTTATTCGTTGCTTTAAGAGATCAGGATACTTCGCCCTAAATTCAGCGATCGTCGTCAGCGCAAAACTGAAAGGGTTGCATACTATAATTAGTAATATACTTGGTCTTTTGAACTAATTTTTATGGCACTTTGTGAGTTTATGTTGTCGACTGCCTTTGGTTAGAGGTGAGAAAATCTAAAATATCTAAATAGTTGCAACCAAACGTTTTTGGACTAAAAATCTCATCATCGGAGTTAAAACGGGCATATATCTATTAGTGCATAGTATTAAGTTATATCAGTTATGCACTAACAGCTTTTAACAATTTTAACCATGATGAACTTTTCACCTAATTTTAAATATTTCATTTGGTGATTTAAGGAATACTAATATTGTTGAAATATTTATATTTAAAGTGTCTATATGGCGAACAACGTTTTTTAGTTTTTTTTTTATCTCTAGAAAGCGTAAATGAGTAATCTAAAAAATATTTGCCATAAAATCGAGCTTTAAAGTTCCTGCACCTGCCACGCCCATACAAAGTTGACCGGGAGTTACTAAGTCTGGGTCCAGAACAGGCCATGACGTCACGTCAGAAATCGTCTACTCTTCCCGCCAATTTATTTCAGTGTTTTATTGTATTTCCATACAAACTGAAAAATGATCGGGTTTGTATGGAAATTCAGTGAAACAGTGAAATGAAGAGGCAACAACTCCTGAAGTGACGTCACGACCTGTTCTGGACAGAGACTTAGCAACTCCCAGTCATCTTTGTTGGGCTTGGCCGGCATGGGAACTTTAAAGCTCAGTCTTGCAGCGAAGAAGTTGATAAACCAAAAAAAATGTAGGGAATACTTTTTTATTCAATATAAAGTTAGCAATAACACAAAAATCCAGTTGGCCGTATAGACACTTTAAAGTGTGTAGCCTAAAGACCCTAAAGGAAAGATTTAAAAATGGCTAATTTCATACATACCTGTATATTTCGCTAACTTCATGCATGTATCTTTGGCTTATTTCATAAATACCTGTATCTTTGGTTAACTTCATAAATACCTGAATATTCAACTGTGGAAACTTCATAATGCATAATTCAGTTACAATCGATTATATTTTTTATTAATTGGTATTTGTTTAACACTTCACAAACTAATAATTTTTATTTCGATTCATAGCTTCTAATTTGTTATGTTCGGCTCGGTTCCGTTCGGTTCTACAAAAACGCTTCTAAGATATCTCTATATATACTTTTTTAAAATGATGTGTGTTATTTTTTCTCACCTATACAAGTTATCTAGCCGTCATTAACTAGGATACAAAAGAAAATCAGCAGCTATTAATCAAGATACAAAAGATAATCAACAATTTCTAACATAGCCCCCGCCTTGGAGCATTTGCGCTACAATATAAATTAAGAGTTCAATGTTAACTCATCTAATAATAATACAAGTTTAGTAATCGGTCTTTTAAATAGTCCGTTTGACGTCTTCACAGTAACTACTCTGCATTTTCCATCTTTTCCGAAGCGTAGCTCTATTATTCTTCCCATCAGCCATTTCGCGGGTGGTAGGTTTTTGTTAATCATCAGGTTCTTTCGCTCTTTTCTCCATTTTGGCGTTTGTTGCAGACTGGGCAAATATTCTGCTAACCACTTTTCCAGAAATGTTGATAAGGTTGTTGGAGGTGTTGCTATCTGTTCAACCTATTTACTTTAACAGGAGTCACATCAGGTTCGGGTAATTTGTTAAGGGGCGCACCAATAAGAAAATACCCAGGCGTTAGTGGTTGTCAGTCGGATGGGTCGGACGACATTGTGGTAAGAGGTCTTGAATTTAAACATGCTTCTGTTTGACACAAGACGGTAGACATCTCCTTAAATGTCAAGCTGACATTGTCAACAACTCTGCGCAGATGATACCTGACACTTTTCACGCCAGCTTCCCACAAACCTCCAAAATGGCTTCCGATTTGAGGGATAAAGTGTCATTCAATCTGATCTTGTTGTAAAGATGTATTCTATTATCTGATTGGTGAGAGTATGATGTTTGGGTAATAGAATAGGTTTTTTTCCGGTTGTAAGATATCGATGCCATGCCCCGACACCCGCCGACTCATAATACTTCATCCTCGTCAAGAAACGGGTTTAGTGCAACACGTTTACTCTGGTTGGAAATTGACTTCTTCAAACCATCAATTTCAGCGGAAAATACTTCATACTGAGCTGTCTTGACCAGCAGCAGTAGAGAATGTCTCAATACTTCTGTTATCAGAGGATCGGAATTTTTGCTATTAGGATTTTAACGAGATCCATCGATGACACCAGGTCAGCACACGCACTACCTTAGTAAATGAAGAATAGGGAAACAACCCAAACATATTTCTTTTAGATGCTCGCGCTACTTTAGTCACAGCTGTTCGATCCTTCTTCTGTTCTACAAAAGTTTTTTTTGTAATTGAAACGCCTGGTTGGCCAGGCCAGATTCCTGACTCTACATTCAACCATAATGGACCGTTGAACCATGATGTATGCGTTATCAGATCTTCAGAATTTATCTCTCTACTCACGCAGTCTACAGGGTTGTCTCTAGAAGGACAATAAAGCCATTTGGAATGGCTCACTCGGTTGCCCACGAAAGTCTTCCATTTACTTGGTTCCTCGGAGATCCAGTTTAAGGTGACCATTGAATCAGTCCAACAATAGATAATTGGTTTCAGAAAAGAAAATGCAGCTTGGATCATTTTAACTAACCTAACCAACAGTAGAGCTCCGCATAATTATAGGCGAGGTTTTGATATTCTCTTGAGAGGTGCGACTTTTGTCTTTGAAGCAACGAAACGTGTACATATATCACCAGTCGAGGTCACAGATTGCACGTAAACACAAGCAGCGTAGGCAGACTCTAATGCGTCACAAAATCCATGCAATTCCTGTTTTTCAGTGTGTACAACTTTCGGCATTATGCATCGAGGCAGTCTCAGCTCTTGAAGCCTTGTCAATTCTGTTCTCCATCTCAACCAAGACTTACGCAAGCTTTCAGAAAGAGAATCATCTCATGAAATTCCTCACAACCACAATCCCTGAAACATGATCTTGGTAGTTATCAAAACTGGTAACAGTAGACCTTAAGGATCAAGTATGCGCGATGATTCGGACAAAAATATCCGCTTCGTACAGCAGTAATCATTTGAAAACTTTTCAATGGAGCTTACTTTAAACAGAAATTCATCTTTCATTGGGTAAAGATGCATTCCGAAAGTCTTAATAATACCGTTAGATTGTTCCAGATCCAAGTCAAAATCAGTGTTTCTTTTTATTTTTCCTGTTGTGTAGCTTTTAGCAATTCAACATTGTTTGATGACCATTTTCTCAAATCAAATCATCCTTGCTTCAACATGTCAACAAGCTCCAGTTGCGTTTTAACAGCAGTTGGCAAATCACTAGAACCAGAAAGACAATCATCCCTGTAAAAATCTCTTTTCGCTATTGCCGAGCCAAGTGGATACCTCTCGGCTTCATCATTCGCAAGCTCCACCAAAAGTCGTTTTGCATGGTATGCAGAAGAAGCAACTCCAAAAGTCAGTTTTCATTCTGTACTCTCCTGTACATCTTGAACGGGGCTTTTCCTCCATAGGAAACGATGAAAATCACGATCATGTGGATGAAATACAACTTGTATGTACATTTTAGCGATATCCGCTGAAAAAGATACAGAATGTAGACGAAAATGAATCAAAATGTTCACTTAGTCCTATTGGACCTTAAACAATCATTTAAAGAAGATCCGGTAGACGTTTTAATTTGGCAGATGCATCAAAGACAACTCTCAACTTAGTAGCAGAGCTCGACTCTCTGACTACACCGTGATGTAGCATTTAATAAACTTTTGAAGCATTCAGGTCTTCTTCCGGAACTTTCTCCGCGTGATTCAAATCAAGGTACTCTTGTATAACTGGCAGCGTAATTTTCCTTTAGTTTAGGATCACGAGCCAAACACTTTTCGGTTTGTTCAAGACGTTTGAGAGCTTGAGGATAACTTTCTCCCAAACAATGGTTTCCCTTAAATGGTAAAGAAACAACGTATCTACCATTCTCACGATATGTCGTTTCCTTAAAGTGACTTTCGCATTTCTTTTCCTCCAGCGACCAACATTGGACAGTGGAATTTTCTTCTATTCCCCAGAATCTTTTTAAGAGATCGTCTGTTTCCACGAAATTTGACAAAGTGCTTTCCTGTAGATCTGGTCGGTCAACAGATTTATTTGCCTTTGTCGATCCAATAATAATCAAACCAAAAATAGTCTGTTGAACTAGCATTTCTTAGTTGCGACATTTTCGAAATCTTATATCTTCCAAGATAAGATTAGGATAGACATCAGCTCCAGAGATGAGAAAATGTTCATTAGCCAATTGTAAACTATTCAATTCAGGCCCAATCGAGCTCCACAAAAGAATATCTAGGGACGCTTGATGTAATTTGATCTATTGCCAAGGGGTTAACCATAATAGAGGTATCATTGGAATATATAAATGACAAATTCAAATGCACCAATTGATTCAGCGTTGCTTCGGCAATGTCTCCAATACCGTTAACACCGATTCCATGATTTAATGATGCTTTTTTTTAAAGTCGTAGTCGTTGAGCAAATCCACCTGTCATAAAACTTGATTGAGATCCAGGGTCCAATAAAACTTTTAAGAGTGAGCGTGAACCAGAACGGTAGCCTATAGCACTTATCAGATATTGACGATTGTTCCTCAAAAGTAGAAACATTTGACGAACTTCCTGAATTAGTTTTCGACACACTTGAAACTTCAACGCTCCTCTTTAATTGCCCGTCAAAATGAATTGTGATGTTTTCTTTTGCAAATTCCAGAACTGGCTGGTTTGGACATTGTGAAACAAAATGCTGTCTCGATAAACAATTGAGACAAAGCTTTAATCCCAGCACCTTAGATTTCCTTTCGTGCGCATCCAAACATGTATATTCAGGACAATAAGGCAATCGATTATCTCCATCACACATAAAACAATTGTTTTTTGAACATTACAACACTTTCTCGCAGTCGTTGAAGATGATGCATTCATTTCCTGAGGGAAATTAGCTTTCTTAGCCTTTTCCTCAGATGCTTCCAAGGTATAAGAGTGATTAAACAAAAACTTCCGTATTTACTTGAAAGTAGGATTAGGCTCATTAGCCGTTTTCTTCTACCATTCAAAACGAATGTCGGCGTCCAGCTTTTTTTTACAATAATATATAAGCGACTGCTTATTTATTGCTCAATAGGTTCTCCCAGATTTCGCAAGGCTTGAAGATTTTCATCCAAAACACTACATAATTTTAGGAGATTCGTCTTATTTTTCTTTGTGGTATGGGTGAAGTTGAAAATATTTTCAAAATGCGCTTCTCTGATGTTTTATACATTCTCTTACCTTCCTTTCAACAAATCAATGGCAATGGAATAATTCCCATCATTCAAATTTTAATTTCGTATCATCGCGGCAGCTTCTTCCTTGAGACAATTCTTAATTTAATTTTTAATTTAATTTTTAATTTGATTTAAATAATTGCCACTAGCAAGCTAATGCGGCAATGGGCGGTCAGGGCTCGCGCATGGAGATGGTAACAATGTCCGCGTGAACTTATACTAAAACAGCATAAACGAGTATAATCGCGGGAGCCACGAAACAAGTGGCCACCATGTTCGGAGACCGCTGACCAACCCAAGATTTTAAATACTGCAGCTTCCACTGCACGGGTGCCAAATTTATACGTGAATCAACAGCACACTCAAATGTAGCGTAGACTGACTCTGTCCATTGCAAATATCCACCACTAAAAGATTTCAAATCTAGTTGCGGTAATTTCGTGTCGACGCCAAACGTTCCTTGGGATTTAGAAATACTCGTAGCGATCTCTTTCGAAGACTCTTGCTGATATGTCGTAATCCTTCGTAATGATTCCATTTGCAAATCTCACAACTTCTTCACAGCTTCCAACACGCTCGTTTCCTCAGCCTTATCCTCTTTAATTTTATCGCCAAAGAAATTTTGCAGCATAATGTCTATAATTCTTAATTCCAGTACATTTCTCCTGAAAGATTTTGTAACTTCCTCGAATATCCACCAACGCTTTGGGCTCTGCTTCAATACACAATTGTTCAAATAGCATTTCATACTTTTCGCCATAAACAACGAGGGCATTTCGCTTACTTTCCAACGTTTTTATCGTAGTTTTCACAGTTCCGGTTGCTTTATTCGCTTTTATATTTGATAACTAATCGTAGATAACGTCGACATGAAACTTAACTCCTTCACGTTTTGCGAGTAGACGTTCCATTGTTAAAAACGAATCTCAAAAAGACAAAATACAGAGTGTCCGGTTCGAAGGACCGGAGGACCATGTTTAATATTCGACAAACTTCTAATATTTCGATTCCTAGGTTCTAATCTGTTCGGCTCGGTTCTGTTCCTTTCTACAAAAACACTTCTAAGATATTCTCTTTATATATATTTTTAAATAATGTGTTATATTTTCTCACTTATGCAAATTACCTAGCAGTCGTTAATTAGGATACAGAAAAGAATTAGCCGAGCAGCCATTAATCAAGATACAAAAAGTAATCAACGATTTCTAATATAATATTAATTTACAGAGCTGAACATGTAATTATAAGTATGTATTAATTATTTTAACCTGCATCGACTAGCCTTAAGCGACATGCCTGTGAATTTGATTTTGCACCTTGTATTTTTTCAAATAATGTCATTATAAATGCGGTATAAATGTAAAATACCTACTTACCTAGTTTCTGATGAAGCTTCGTACGAAATGATATTTTTTTATTCTCTTTTTATCAGTCACATATTTGCGGTAACGCATGCAGAACGCTGAATACAATGAACACATTGCTCTCTCGTATCAGTAGAGTATTGTATAATGGCTGCAAAGTATTGCATTAATTCAAGAACCACTTTTTAACCATGACGTTGACCTCAAAGTATTGCTTTATTTCAAAACTGATTATTTAAGTAAAAAAAGTTTAAGTTAAAAAGAAGTTTCCAAAGAATGTAAGCACAATATCTAAAAAGACAAGTGAAGACATGAATATAAATAGACATCTACGTGCATGTTTGATTTTGTATCTTGTATTTTTTCAAATAATGTCATTATAAATGCGGTCAAATGTCAAATACCGTTCTGCCTATTTTCTGATGAAGCTTCGTACGACTGAAATGCTATTTTTTCTATTCTCTTTACGTCAGTCACATATTTTACGGTAACATCTGCAGAACGCTGAATACAATAAATACATTACTCTTATATTATTAGAGTATTGTATAGTGGCTGCTAATCTAAAAACTAAAACACAACACTTTTCATACTGAAGTTATCAGGTGTAATTTATTTTCCGAAAATACAAAGAACCAAGTGCACTTTTTGCCCACGATGGAGACCTCAAAGTATTACTTTATTTCAAAACTGATATTAAAGTAGTTAAAAATAATTTTCCAAAGAATATAAGCACAATATCTAAAAAGACAAGTGAAGACAAAAATCTAAGAAGATATGTGCACGTGTGTAAACCTATTGAAGATAATAAGATATTAACAAAATTGACAACCTTTCAGCTGAAATTCCTTTTTCAACATAAATTTTAACAAAAGTTGAACTTATGAAACCCTTTGTTTTATAGGAGAGAAGGCCTTATCTGAATGGGTTTATGTTAGCCCAGCAGGCGGGAAACTGTCATATTTTGGATGCACGATCAACATTCCCAAAGATGCCTTGGAGTCTGAGGCAAGAATATGTTTGAGTTTTCTGAAGACGGGTCCAAGAAATGTCGAATGTGCCACACCAATTCTTCACATCGAAAGTGAGCCCAAAAACCTTTGTTTTAAACATCCCGTCACAATATCACTTCCGGTTTTTATCTTTCCCATGAGTCTTGAAAATGAATCCTCAGAACTGGAACTTACTCTAATGTGCTTTCGAGACGGTTTTTGGAAAGAAGTTGAAAGCCCGAAACCTTGGTCTTCACCTTCAAGTTTTGAAACTACTCATTTTAGTGGTTGGGTGATGAAGGTGAGAGGTCTAAAGCGCCGATACATGAAATCGGTTGCGTGCTACTTGTTTGGAAAGGAACAATGGAACAATCTTTTAGACTTACGAATGTGTATTTGTTGCAACATTGATTCTGAAAAGGAGGTAAGTCAGTATTATATAGTTAAAGAGGCTGTCCGCGCAAGAAGCGGCCAATTAATTTTCGACACAAAACAGATTTTCTTCAAATTTTGTGCACTAAAAGTTTCATCTATGGGATGCAGTATTTTCTTTTGCGGCGCTTTGTTTCAATTTTTGCGGCGCTCTTTTTTAATTTTTATGATGTTTTTTACTGAGGATGGCGGAGACCACGGAAGCCTTTTTCAGAGTCAAATTTAGACATTGCGGTAATCGCTCTGGAAGATCGCGCATTTACTCGTGAAAATGAATCCAAACAATCATATTATCTAATTTAATCCTTCCTCTTCTGAAGGAGGGTAACATTTTAAAAAATTGATTCAAAATATAAAAGTAATGAATTATTTAGTGCTTGCAACGTTCCCTGACAAAATTTGGGCGTCAGTAGGGTTACTGTAACGGAAATAAGAAAATAATTTTTAGGCACTCGCTGTTTCGAACCACGATAATTCTACCAACATATACTATATTCAACAGTCATTATGCGATACACATATACTCACTTTTGAGATTCCAACCATTCTTCCATTAAATCATTTTCTTTGGACGAAAAATTGCTTTGTTATAATTTTGTTTGTTAGCTAAAGCTGAGAATAAGTTTAAAATGCCGAACAGTACACAAAATTGAAACTCTAGAAGATCAAAAATTGGGCCAGATATTGACAATAATGTTGCTACAGCCCTACCGACTGAGATAACATACTTCTTTGAAGAAATTGTAATTATGAAACTGTCGATAAAATTAAAAGGATTAGTTCAAATAATAACCAAAAGCTTATATTTCTGAAAAATGTAACATATTAGAAATTTTCATAATTGTATTTTGCATCAAACGGCGAGATTGAATCTAAACCAAAGTGCTAAATTTATTTAGACTTAGACTCGTGTCGATTTCAGTCCAGTGGTACACTTCGGCGAGGCTGCCTGTCACGAAACAAGCTTTAATTTTGTTTTTTATCACGTGTCAGAAACAAACTAACAGGTTTTTTTCGAAAATGGAATCGTAACTGGAGGCGTTTAGGTATTTTACATCTGACGTTTGAGATTGTGTGTGAACTTGTAAAAGATTGTTAATGGCAAGTTTGTTTCATTGGGTGAAGAATGATCCATGCAGTCTGTGATAAGGCACAGTTACACTTAATATCGCCTAAGCCGGGAGTGTGCCACAAAAAGGCATTTGAAAGGAAGTACTTCAATATCTTGAAGTCAAATATAATTTTTTACCTTTTATTCAAAAGAGGAAGGACTAAATAAGATAATATGAATGTTTACGTTCATTT